>QGQJ01000477.1:0-18610 GCA_003206725.1 Blastomyces emzantsi | reverse complement strand
GGGGGAGGGAGGGTGGAAGGCCGGTGCAAGGTCCAACCGTCAGTTGGGCGCCCAGCCTGAAGGTTGCCGACGACGCTCCGACTTCCATCCCCATCCCATCCAACATCCCCGAGTCCACTCCATAGCTACGGATAAGGCTTTACATGAATCCCACACAATGAAGTTTGTCAGTAACTAACTTTGTCTATTTATAGATCCAGGACCACGCAATTCTTCCAGAGTGCGGAGGGCACCAGCTGCATGAACCTGTTCGTGTGACTCTCAAACATTCAATGCAGCCTCATACCACATCCATACTCCTCTAGCTGGCGTGCCTGGAGGGCCGATGTTTGAGTCAATTGGCTGCGTGCTAAAATTCTGCTATCAGCGTACGGGAATTGGGATATGCAGCCTTGGTGTGCCTCTCTATGATATCTTGGGGGAGTCAGACTCTCTGCACCTGGGAGTCGAGCGATGATGATGATGATGATGATGATGATGATGATGATGAATGTAGTGATTAGCTACTATATGTTTACGCGGACTAATTTGGAGCAGGAAGTTAACAGAGATATCATTCAGGACCAACAACTCTCTACACCTATACCCCTTCTGATTGGATATCAGTAAAAGTATCTGATCCAAAGGCGATGAGGACGCTGGCCCTGAAAGCCTGGTCCAACATTGAGAAAGTTGCATTCCACTTACAGCTAATGCAAGCCACCCATTCGACTGCTCATGAAGTACAAGGTCCAGTTCGCCTGAACTGTTGATGACTTGCACAGTCTACAAAGAAGATGCCAAAGATAACACTACATGTCATGACCCCTCCGCAGGAACGACATCTCGTACGGAACGCCCTCGGAGTTGATTCCCAAACTCCCTCTCACACTTCTGGGCAATCCGTGCGGTGCCTGCTTGCAGGTAGAACACACCAATCGTACATAACCAGACAAGGACACCCCTCTTATTGCGCTATTCTACCATACAGGCCTCTACCCAGAATGCTATTGTTCCCAAATGAACTATCTGCTAACCAACCATGAGTAACTGGTGGACTGATTTCGCCAACAACCTTGCTACAGACCTTGCTCCCCTTGTTTCCCTATTTGGAGAGGCCCCTACCAAACAGTATCTCAGCGAGTGTTTATATCCAACGGACATTATCATCTTTGCTACCGCACCACTTGGTATCATTACCGCAGTTGTATCAGCAATCCGTGTTTATGGCACCCCGTCCCTCAGAGCTTTTATTGGACGCGCTCAGGAGGGAGCGGGTACCGCCGAAGCCGAGCTCTGCTCATCCACCAGCCGTGATGTCTGCGAACTCTATAACAATGGAGGCGTCACTCGTGTTTTTGGCCGCCCGAAGCTCCTAGAAATAATTCACGATGAGGAAGCGACGGAAGATGACTTCTATCAAAAATCTCCAGAGGCACCTCCAAGCGCAGGAATATATTCATTTGAAGACTATATTAAAACGCCCCGAAATGAGTGGAGGGAGCTCAAAAAACCTTTCGAGGATGAGGAACGCCTTTCTTCACTTTTTAACCGCGGAAAGGCCGAATCTTTGGATTCTATGCCGTCCCAACTGAACTTTGCTCCAAATCCGAATCTATCTCTAAATGTGGGATTAAAAAAACGAAAAATGCGTTGGTATATTGCAGCATCCATATTTGGAATTCTTCTGCAGTCCGGCGTTCTTGTATGGGCCGCTATCGCGAGATATTACTACAAATTCTTGAGAGACGACCTGCAAGACGTATACGCAGTCCCGATGACCTTCTTCGGAACTATCCTACTCTGTACTGGAATAGCACTTTGCGCCTGTTTAGTTGAAAGAAGTACTAGGGAGCGGGTGTTTGAAAGAGAATTCCCTAGTGCATCTCAAATATACTGGGTTCAACCTGGTATCCAATTTGTCGGTGATCAGGCTTTCGATTCTTTCGCATATACTCATAGCAAAGACAAACTCTCCACGTACATAACGTCTTGGAAAGAGAAGAAAAAAGATCCCCAAAAGGCCTTGGTATGGGCCGCTATTAGCTCCGCATCCGCCGGTTTCGTATTACAATTTTTAGGCCTCAGAGCCTGTCATTCGTCTGTAGCAGTGGCTCAGTTGGGTGCTACTCTCGTAATGACCGCAGTACGATCATCTCTCCGGACAAAGCGCTTGAAAGAGAGTGAAGTTTTCTTGGCAGATCGTCCAGAATTCTACGAGGGTCATGAACTGGATTGGCTCTCTCTAAACATTGGAAATTTGAGCCGCCATGGTCGGTTTGGATGGACAATTTCTACCGCAAGATATCACCACGCCGCGGAGCTCTCCAACGAAAGGTGCAGGGTCTTTGACGAGAACTGGGCATCGCAGAACGGGTCGTCTATTTATCAACCGAAAATGGTGGAGAAAGCGCCTCTGGTCAACCCACATACCACATTTGAAGTTATGTCAGTGCAATGCGAAAATAACCAGCTGCTCTCTGGTTTTCGGCTGGTCCGTTGTGACAATCACAAATCACATGCAAGCCAAGTATCCGAAGGCTATCCTTCTACTCCTCACCCGGATAGCCAGCTTGATTCTCCAAAGTGGCCAGATGCTCTGCCTATTACGGAACGTGGCTCCCAGCTTTCTGCAGAGGGAATTCGGGATCACGTTCAATTTCTTCCTGAAAATTGGCGTGCAACTTTTCATATGAAATCGGCGGAAGATAGGGTACCCCATGAGATCCCAAAAACACTTCTGTATAGGGTACGTCTTGCCCGTCTAGCGAGCAGTTGGGATGATAGGCTTGTTACTGTTCGAAGCATCGCACGCTCATTAGCGAGGGCTATCGAGGACACGGCCAAAGTTCTATTTACCGCCGACGTAGTGTTTGAGCATGGATGGCATGAAGCTTTTACTCTCCTCTGGGCTGTCCCATGTTCACCCGACAGCACGAGACCTACTGTTGATTTCAAGCTTGAAAGCTCGCCATGGGACAGTGTCCTTGAGAGAGGAGAAAATGACCGAAACATCTACCTCTCACTCAGGCGGAGGATTGACGTGGATGGCAACTCCGAAGGCAAGTGGCGAGTTGACGAAGCTGAACTCGAAGCGGTGCTTGGGATATGGCTGTGGTCTCTCAGACAGTCTGGTATAAATGGACCTCTGCAAGCCCCGCTCAAGCGCATTATATCTGCCAAATCAAATTCGCCGAAGGATACTAACGTTATCTTGGATTTTGAACTCTGGCGTGCAGGTGGAGGTTTTAATATCATCGAGACAAATGGACCTGGTTATAACAGGAATCGCCTATTTGGCTGGCAGAATGTCTCTGCCGACGTATTGAAAGATGGCGACTTCACGATGCTGGAACTCCCTGCGCTGACCAAATCCTTCCCTACCATGTGTGCTCAGGAGATTTATTCACTGTTTTTCGCATCGATGACAAGGATTATCAAAAACATTGGTGGGAAAACGACAGTGCGTGACACCAAACGCTTCGGTCTTACTAATACCAACATCTGTCGGATCCATGATTGCTTCGTAAATAGTGGCCTAGGGCCCGTGGAGGACGCCTTTGCATGTATAATTCCTGCGCTTAGGATCGAAGGAAAACTGCCATCGGCAATAGGAACTCTCACCTCCGCTAGACAAGCTGCGGAACTCCATGCTCATGACGGTAAATGGGTGGAAGCAGAGAAAATTCTGCTATGGGCCCTTCAGCGTACCAAGCAACCGGAATCAAGCTCGAATGAGACAGAGGATGAAATTAAACGGGCCGAATTACTTAACCATCAACGACTGCTAACCTTGACATTGTGTGAATGCTACCGCAAGGCTGCTTTTTGCGATGGAAACCTATATTTTGCAGCAAACGGCATTGTCAGGATGCTCAATGACCCTATCTTTGGGGCCCTAAGGCACATCCCGCTCGCTACCGAAGGCGATTGTCGACACACTCTTGCTAGCATTGTGAGGTGTTACGGCCACCTTGTGGTGCATTATTTACGGGACCTAGATGAAAAGGGGACAGCGAAGGAACTGGAAGCAGTATTGCGGAACAGTGAAGCCACCGACCTCAACCCACCCGAGCCGGTTGGAATAGGTTCGTGGAAACCACTTGAAACATCACTCTCCCGGATAATTGACGCTGGTGACCTAATTTCCACCTTATTATTTCTCGAATTGTGCCCTACGATGAGCGATACTAAGGAAAACGGATCAGCACTCGTGTCAGCAGCGAAGCAGGGCTGGTACGTAATTGTTAAAAACCTCGTTGATCGCGGGGCCGTTGTTGAAAAATCAGACAAACACAACCGCACTGCTATATCATATGCTGCAGAACATGGAGATTTTATCACTTTTGACTATCTTCTGGGGAAGGGGGCAATCCCCATCTTCAAGGATAATAAACGCCGTACCCCGCTGTCCTATGCCGCAGGGTCCGGAAACGTGGCTATTGTCAGGAAACTGCTATCAGATGCAAGGGTCGATCCAGACGTTAAAGATGAAGACGAATTGACGCCGTTACAATGGGCAGCCATTAAGGGACATGAAAAAGTGGTTGAACTGCTGTTAGAAAAGGAAGTCGTGAATGTGAACTCGACAGACCGCAAACTACGGACGCCGCTGTCCAACGCAGCACATCGAGGGCACGAAAAAGTTGTCCAGTTGCTGCTGGCAAGGAATGAGATAGATGTGAATCTCAAAGACGAATGCGGAAGAACGGCGCTATCCTGGGCATCGATAAACGGGCGGGAGAAAGCGGTTGAACTATTCCTGGAAAGGGAACGGGTGGATTTCAACGCTGAAGACATGTATTCGGATACTCCTCTGTCCCATGCGGTTTTTAAGGGGTGGGAGAGAGTAGTTGAACTGCTCCTTGGCAATAATGATGTGGACAAGACCTGGACAAGTTGGAATGGCAGGACACTCCTGTCCATGGCAGCAGGCAACGGGCATGAGGGGGTGGTTAAACTGCTTCTGGCTACGGAGGGATTTGATGTTGATCTAAAGGATGACGATGGGTTGACACCACTGTGTTGGGCGATAAAGAAGGGGCATGGACGAGTGGCTGACCTGCTGCGTACGGTGGAGTGTAAGAAGAATATAGGGTAGCGTCTGGTCTGAGAAGTCGGTGCCCCGGATGAGGGGCTGTAATGAGTTGCGGTTCATTAATTGTGTTTTCTAATTTCTGGAGAACTGGATTATCTCGAACACATGAGTTTTAGCTTCTTACTTTACTGCTGTGCCTTTCGCATTCTCTAGGGTTATAAACCTAATAATCAATATATCTTTCCCACCAAGTACTTGCCTTCATACTTAGTTTGTAATAATGGACACAACTTGCTTCACTGTTCAAAACGGAACACCACGAGAGTGCTTTTCACCGATGCCTTCGCTTTCCTCCCCCACCATGGAAATAAATCGTTTACGCGAGCCAGTGATTCATTCTTCTCACATCGAAAAAGAAAAGAAAAAGAGCTCCCCAAAGAGGAACCAAGTCCTGAGAGGTTTGTCGGCACAAGACTTAACATCCATAACGCGATGGACCAACCCTTTTCTAGGGTTATGCTGAGTGGCGCCATCCAAAGCCCTTTCCGTCTACTTACCTGTCTAGTTAGCGAAGTCCGCGAAAGACTTCGCTCACAATGTAAAACCATCTTTCATCTAGGGCCAGTAAAACAAAGCGGTAAAAAACCATTGTGTTCCAAAGGGGGAGGGGGGTTCGAAATTGTCGCGTCAATCGATAGAACTGGGGCCAGTGAACCCGAGTCAAATGGCGGGAAGAAAAAGATTCATAAATGAAGATAAAGGGAAAACAGGCACAGGCGCAGGCCCTGAAAGAAAACAAGGAGATGGTGAGAAACAGAGGCCGTCCATGAAGGCATAGTATAAATCTTTTCATAATCGTCAACATAATCATCATTAGTACATGCATTTCGAATAACATTTTTTCTTGCTCCCGTTCTATATAATAGAAATATATTCTTCTGCTTCGTTTCAAAGATCTCGCTTGTATATAAACATCCTTTGGGAAATACGTTCACAAATTTTGTCCATCAAAGTTTCCACCCCATGGAACCCATGCCCCGTGGGTCCCCTAGAGGAGCGGGACGAACAACGCCGTCTTCATCCACAGGAATCGGGTCCGCTTTGGATCCATCCTGCCGAAAGGCATAGTCTGCCTGGAGTTTTGCGACGTTGCGGGAGTAGAGTTTGAATGGCGTATTTGGAAATTTGTACCACGGCTCTGGACCATCTGTATCATTAACCTCGCCGGGTTGCTTCGCTTTATTATATAAATTCCAGAAAGGGTCTTGAATGGAGTCAGGTGGTGGGCGGAAAAAGCGGCGGTACGGCCGTCGAGAAAGCTGCGGAGGTGAAATATGTCTCCCCTGGCTTCTAAGAGAGATATGGCTGTGTTCATTCGGTACCTCACTCGTTTCGGAGGCGTTTTGATGAGCGTCATGGCTACCTTTATAATTACTTTCTTGTACGCTCGAGTTTGAAGAGGAGCTATCGAGGATAACGTTATCGTCATTAAAGTCGAGCTCGAGGGACACGCTGCGGGCCTGCTTCGTAGCTGTTGGAGGCACAGGCGAGCGATGTGGCCCTTCCACTGACTCAGCAATTTCATCCAACATGAGCTCTTCGATATCCTCATCACTAGAGACACTCTCTTTCTCGAAGCCTGAAATGTGAAAGGAAATATCTGGATCACCAAGCTCGACGCTGGCAGTGTTATGAACGCCAAGCTCATCACTTGATTCAGGAAGATGTTCAACAAGGTCGACCTCGGGGCTGCTCAGTAATTCTCCATGATTGGACTCGGGAATACTCAGTTCCTGACCATCGTCTAGTTCTTCGTCTGATGACAATACATGTACCACCGGAGTTTCTCGGGCTGAGGGATCCTGTTCATTACCTAGTAGATTGACGCAAGATGACCAACTGCTGTCATTTCGCGTTAGAGAAGCCTCTACGACGTGATGCTCGTTTTCCCTGTCAGCGAAAACAAGCTCCAGGTCGCGGGCGGTGAGATTGCGCTTTCGGCATTGTGGTTTTGTGACTTCCTTTTGGAAGTAATTCTCATAAGAAATAGTATGGGAAGACTGCTCCGCGTAGCTATGCCGTAGGGTATATGCCGGATATCGAACAACAAAATCATCCCACAGGAATGATCGCTTCATGAAATCTTGTTCCCGCAGGCGCTGTAGCTTATCACATGCCTGCTTAAAATGGTCAATGCTACCGGCATAGTCAGGATAGGCTCGCTTAAACCGATTATACACGCTTTCTGTCTTTGTTGGCAATATATCGTCTCCGAAACAGGACCGACCACGTTCAAATCCAATTTGTCGACATTCCATTGGCCCTACCATGGACGAAAGTGTGTTGAGACGGGATGTTTGCGACTGGAGAATCTTTGGCTGTTTAGCTAAATTGTTATCACTAGTAAAAGATACCTCATTTCGTTTCCGCTTTCCGATTATCGACGGGGTGGAAGTCATTTCTATCTGAGATCCGCGTACGTTAAGAGAGCTACTGGTGCGTTTATTCGCGTTCATCGTGGTCGCTGGAGTTCGGACGGTAACGGATACATGCAGATACTCCTCATGAGTATTTTGCGCACATTCATCCAAGCCAGACACTAGTTGTCCTCCTGCTATAGCATCGTCGTCCCCATCCGTCAAGCCACAATCCACCAGGCTAAAACTCTCTGTGGATGCCGGACCAGAGTTTTGTGTGACACTCTGCGTGGATTTTTCACTTACAGGCGCAGAGGGTCCCGGGTGAACAGTTAAACGCCGGGTATCGTACGTTGAAGGAATGAGAGGGTCCGAAGATGCCTTGTTGTATCTTTGGCCAGAATCTCCGCCAATGCTCTTCAGGTTGCGAGTAGCTGCTACCATTTTCCGCTTACCAACTTGGATATACGGAGTCCGTTCGACTTGGGTGAATGAATCTTTATTGGCAGGTGGCAGTGAAGCTACAGAGCTTATGAAGTTGTCACTCTCTGGGTCCTCATCGGCTTGGCTCACATTCCCCAAGCCATTAGGGGGTGATATTTCCATCTCGGAATCGTCATCTTCGCCTTCAATGGGTGTAGCGGTACCAAGACCGGCTGGCTTTTGCGAATTAGGATCGATGCCAGGTCCATATCCCAAGTCATCCTCGTTTCCACTAGCTACAATATTTTTCTGGTTAGCCTTCACAGGGAAAATGGGGCGTAGGCGGGAATCATTTATGACTGGAGGGCTACTGTCTTGCGGAACAAGATGAGAAGATGATGGCGGCTGTGGGGTGGGACTCCATTCTGAGTAAAGCACTTCGCCTTCTGGTGAAGACTTTAGTAGATCAGCGTCGAGATCATCATCCTCGTTTGTGGATTGAGGGTTCGCGCATGCGCTAGTTGGCTCGTTCGATGGCATGCGACGGTGCAAATCATTCCATTTCTGCAAAAGGTGTATCGGGACGTGGGCTTGTGGAGCTTGCTTTCCAGGTTCTGGAGGAAACCAGGATTCATTCATCTCGATCAACTCTTCTTGGTCCTTTCGAATTGTAACATCCCGGCGTCGAATCCGAACCATCTGTCTCCAGGGGTCATCTTGGCCGGTTTGTATGTTCGTCTTGGGGCTGTTTTTAGGCATCAGTCTATTCTTAGTCGTTGGTTTAGGCGTTTCTGGAGAGATCTGACGATCTAGGTTGTCTCTTGACTTGTCGCGACTTTTTTGACTTGCCACACTATCCCTTTGACGGCTCTGGTTGAAGCATGGGGATCTTTTACCGGAGATGTACGTACGGGGTGTTCTTGCAAGCGGGCTCCTTGATGGGGGTAACGATTCGGCGTCTCCACTGCCATTGCAGTTGATTCTCTGGTCAAAAAGGGACGGGTTTTCAATAGATGGGATTAATTGAGTCACGACACCAGTATGCTCTATATTCACGTCTAATTCACGAGAGGGTGGGTTGTGTTTCCCCCCCGTTTTACCAAGGTTCTCCTTAATAGCTGGATCTGGCTCCAACCCCGATTTCGAGGTGAGGGCGGAAAGTAACAACGTAGTATTCTTCTTAGGGGGTACAGCGTCATTGTTAGGCCGTGCTAGGGGCTTTTCTGATCTCCGACTGTTTGGAAGCTGTGATATGAAATGCTCTTGGGAAGCTAGATGTGAGATGGAGGCAGAGGCCTGGGACCTCAGAGATGACGCATCCGACTCTGAATCTGTATCTGCATCTGCATCTGTGGGCACATTCGCTTCCCGCCCTTCACCATTTGGGAGAGCACCGCCATTTCGTTGGCTAATATACTTTCTCGAACACCTCCTGGCCATGCTGGATATCATGGAATGACCAATGATATCGGCTGGGTGGCCAAAAATACTACTTCCCTCGCATCCCTCAACGCGGAAGTCCAGGACAGAGAGAGTAATCTCAGGTGGATGAGCCCTAACGTAGCTAATAACAATATCGAATTCGTTGAGCTTTATTATCGCGCCTTTGGTATTGTGGTTAAGCTGTTTCTTGGTCTTGTTCCTGTAGCTCTCCGTAGACTCTCTAGAAAAAGTGCTCGAAATGGTGGTGACAGAATCGGATAGAATACCCCGGATGGGTCCTGTAGCGGGAGACCACTATTGAACACACGTTATGTCAGCGTTAAATGTAACTTCATAACCCTTCTCACTAAATTTCGAACGCGTACTTGAGCAACCTGCACGAATTTCCGATCTCTCACGCGAACTCGATGGATGCTATGATCAACGACCAGCTTCAGTGGGTTACGTAGAGCCACATCGTCTGGTAATGGCTCTCCTAAGCACAAGCACAGCGCAGCTTCGACAAGAGGCGCAATCCAAGGTCTCAAGGTCTCCATGCTGGAGCTGAACACGATCGTAGGGCATAACTGATCCCCAATTGTTGCCAATTCATAGCTTGAGGAATGGCTAAAAGAATACTCAACACAGTCAAATAAACACCCAATTGACAGAGTTCACAGTTGGCCTGACCTGTACGACTTTAGCCCTGGCTGTGAGAGTTTCTAGATGGATCCAACTTGGATCAATCCTTAGAAGATTCCTAATCGGGCTAAATCACCCTCATCCTTGGATTGTCACGCGTTCCTCACCGCTTTGGCAGAATAAAGTTAGTCAGCTGCTCACGCTGACTCAGCTCCAACAGCGCTCTCCCATTGGCTGCTTCGGTTGTGTTCGTGAGCTTGGATTGTGACGTCTGTTGACGATCGACGTCCAGTTGGCAGCCAGGCGGCAGCGAGTATGACCACCACAGACATGACCACGACCACCGATGCTCCCACCTCGATTTAGCTGTGTCTGCGTGTCTTGCATACGGCCGTCATCTTCACACTGTACTCGGAGTAGTCACGTTTCCTTTACTGAGATAAACTACCAAACGATGGAATAACCTTCTCGCAAAGCTTTGGGCAATTACAACAACTCACCATGTACGAGGAGGGGTTTTGGCTTGATCAGACCAAGACGTCTTTTGCTTTTTAGGTTGGATACGAGCGTATTGAATATGGACATGGCTTCTCAAAAATCACAGGGGAACTCCAGCCCCTCCGCGTCCTCGATATTCCTCCCACTTGGCCGAAGATCGCGACGGGGCTCCCTCGCATCGATGAGCTCGCAGGCGGAGCGGGAACATCGAAATGAAGCTTTAAACCAGATACACAATGCCGCTTGCCAATCAGACGAGCTCACAGTCTTCTATGAACTCACCAGTCCGCCTACTACCTCCTCAGCAACGGACAACAAGGGCATAGTGGGAGATTTGCAAGGCGGCCTTAGCGGTCTTTATAACCGGTTTCGAGCTTCCGTGGGTGGCGTTAAAGATATGGTTGGCGGCTCTTCAAGACAATCTGACATAACACCAGCAGAAACACCAATGGTTAGGAGCCCTAACTCGTCTTCGTTTCCCTCAAACGTATCGGGGCAACCAAGTACAGGATCTACGGAGGCGCATCCATCTCTTGCGAACTCTGCTTATGCATCCAAATCCCAGTCTCCGGTTATGGGCACCTTCCCTCCAATACAAGAAGGGATGACAACTCAATCTACAGGGAAGTCGTCGCGATTGTCCTCGAAGGCTACCAGTGTATCGTCAAAAGCATCTGGACCGATTGGCGGACCGTTGAAATCTCCGATTGCCCCTCTAACCAAGGCCACTTCAGGGGTGGCTGACCCGACAGTGACTGAAATAAACGTGAACGCCATGAAGGATATTCCGTTTCACAGTAGAAGCGGCTCTGGGAGCATCGCGTCGAGTATAATGCAGAATGTCGATTCTGCAAGTTCAGAGAGACGGGATAGTTCGATTCACACTCCCACAAGCCAGTCACAGTCGCAGCAGGAATCGGCACCGAGCCGACAGTCATATTCACCTGTTTTAATAGCACGACACAACAACAATGAATCTTTTCGAGAAAGTCGCTTGCCGGAAAGCGTTAATATTGAACGCGCAGCGTCTCCAAAGTTACATTCTGCAACTGGGGATCGACATGGTCTAGCTGAACTCGATACATCCTTCTCAAGATCCGTTTGGAGAGCATCGATCGACGGAACGCACGATATGCAACCCTCTCGTAGAGACAGCCAACCTGGAAACTCTAATAAATCGATCTCGAACGAGCACTCCCCAGCTCCAACTTCCGTCACGAACAGCGTTTCAAAACTCTCAACCACCGATAGTTCCACTCACGAAGGCAGAACACCTACGACACTAGCAACGTCGCTAACCATGACCGATAAAGAGCCATCATCCGCACACTCATCGAAGGTCTCATTCAAGGAGCGCCAGGCAAAAGCCACTCCCAAAATCAGTCAATCACGCCTGCCTGGTTTTGGACCCTCAAGGATGTCGTCCTCAGAGTCAAATGGGCACCAGTCCACATCGACCCCTCTGCATATTTCGTTCCGCGCTGATCCTGACGGCCTTGATGCCCGAGCAGAAAGATTCCCTCCTCGCCAAGCTCGGCAGGAGGCACCCCCTTTCCGAAGCAAGCTTCTCAGCAAAGAATTCTGGATGCGTGATGAAAATGCTAAAGATTGCTTCCACTGTGGCGAACCCTTTTCCACTTTCAGAAGGAAACACCACTGCCGCACTTGCGGCCAGATTTTCGATGCGAAATGTACCTCTCTAATACCAGGCACTGATTTCGGACATTCCGGCTCGATACGGGTTTGCAGACCTTGTGAGAGTAAAATTATCGCTTACCAGGATGATTCATCAGATCTATCTGGAGATGACATGAGCCCTATTGTTATAAATACCCGGAGCCCCGATGCTATCTCCAATGGGAATATATCCCGCCTGAGCGTGGCCGACGACGATGCTTCGTCTGTCGTGTCTCAATCGGTTGAACATGTGCTAAAGACTCCCACCATGGCTATACCTGCGACTCGACGTACTGGTGATGGGAATAATCGGCGTTCCGCCATCCTTGAATTTGATTCCGATCGGCAGCTTGCTAGGCCGTCTTCGTCGCGATCGCTAAAATCGTCGATAAATGGAAGGCCACATTCCATTAGCCATAAACGACATCATTCTCGGCATCAATATATTCGCAGCTTCAAATCCTACCACGAGGATAGAGCCCCATTCCAGCGTCGCGCTGCAGATGATATGAGCAGCGAATCCAGGCTTCCAGCCTTCCACCGGGATAACATTATTGATCCGGATCTTGCCCAGTACCTGTCAGATGATGCCTCAAGTGGTGACGAACAATCGAACTTATTCGCAGTTGTTTCAGATGGCGGTCTTTCTAAAAGTGGCGGCGAAAGTGAGAAAGCATCTTTCAGTGGCCTTCTTGCAGCTGTCAGAAAGAGTCGTTCTCGTTTTGGCGAGAAGCCCGGAATCTCAGCGCTGTATCCTTCCCGCGATGGCGACGATACGAGCGTTAGTAGCTCGAGAGCAGTGAATCTGCCTCGTTCTGGGCGCCGACGTAATTTGAGTGTTGCGAGCAGCATCCACCAGGCCCTATCTCCGCGCACTTCGAAAGATAACCAACCCATGTACTTCCACCATGATCAACCCGCACCGACCCTATCTATACAAGGGTCGCCGGCATCCGCCGGATTCAAAATGACCAGAAGCTCTTCAATGAGAGGTGCTGGCGCACCAGCAGTTGAACTCAATCGAGCCAGCATGGACCACGTTCGCAAACTCCTCCGGCAACTTCTGAAAGATGCTCATATTCCCCATTCTAATTCTTGGGAAACTGCTCTATTACCAATACTTCTCAAAGCCACAGACGATGTAGAACCTAACGTTCAACAAGGTGACGCGATGGATATACGCCACTACGTGAAGCTGAAAAAGATACCTGGGGGCCGTCCTGGGGACACATCTTACGTATCTGGCCTGGTTTTTACGAAAAACCTAGCTCTGAAAAGCATGCCGCGAAGTATTTCCCGACCAAACATTCTTATCATTACATTTCCACTGGAATATGCACGCCAGCAGCAGCATTTCATGAGCTTAGAGCCTGTCATTCGCCAAGAACGCGAATTCCTCGAGAATTTGGTCAATAGAATATCGTCTCTCAAACCTAATCTTCTTCTTGTCGAAAAGAATGTTTCTGGGTTGGCGCTTCAGCTATTGGAAAAAGCAAATATCGCCACTGCCTACAATGTTAAGCCCTCGGTAATCGAGGCTGTATCTAGGTGTACCCAAACTAGGATTATTACATCTATGGACAGGCTAGCCACCAATCCATCATACCCCGGCCAATGCGGCAGCTTTGATGTCAAAACATATGTCCATAAGAACCGCAAGAAGACATACATATATATATCTGGCTGCCCAAAGGAATTGGGATGCACAATTGTCCTACGTGGTGCTGAAAACGACCTCCTCTTGAAGATTAAACGGATTACGGAATTCATGGTCTATGTTGTATACAATTTGAAGTTAGAGACCTGTCTCATGAGGGACGAGTTCGCGAAAATACCCTCCTCATCTCCAGACACAACATCAACGACTAAAACAAGTGCCGCCTCTAGCATGACAGACGGGACCGGACAACGCAGCGATTTGAGCACTACAACGCACAATCACAACACTCCAACCAGCTCCCAGTCAGCTATCACTGACGGAGCAAAATCAGCGGAAGAACATGTAATATCCCAAGCCTCAATTTCTGTCAATGACACCACCACGGACGCTTCTAGCGGGGGGTTCGAAAACATTAACGCCAATTCTACCACTGAGCCTGCCTTCTATGAAGATATGGTCGAGAAGCATCAAACAAAAATCCTCTCCGCGTCCCCATTCGTAAAATTCATGCCTCCATACCTTCTCATGCGGGCGAGAGAGCTTGAACGACAGCTTGCATATCTCAAACGGCTCCGTGATCAGGACTTCTCAACCGAGCAGTTAAGTGAAGACAAAGCAAAATCTCAGAAATTTGTTCTCATTACTCCCGAGATGATTCACGAATCCCTCTCTGGTGCTCCGGCCAAAGTAAAGGAAGTGCTACATGCCGTTCACGATGCCGAATATGACAGAGCGCTCCATAACTACCAAACGCAAAAGAGACAGTGGGAAACCTATATCTCCGGGAACGACAATTTGTTTGATCCCTACGCCCATCAAAATATTGTCGTGCTCCACAGCCTTGTTTGCACCACAACTTCCGTTCCGTGTGCCGGTCCGGAAATATTTGCGCTTGGATTCTACAATGAGCACGAATCAGACAGGATATTCGAAGCGGATTTCACACTCGGTCAGTATGTCGAGGAACTTTGCCTGAGCGCCAACGACGTCTGTGACGTAAATGGCTGTGACGAACGGATGTTTAGCCATCACAGACAGTATGTACATGGTGAAGCCCAGGTTACTGTCATTGTACAGCCACATCCATCCAAGCTTCGCGGATTGCAGGACGTGATTTTATTGTGGAGTTGTTGCAAGATCTGTGGCAACGAAACACCAGCTATTCCGATGTCAGAAAGCACTTGGAGATATTCTTTTGGAAAATACCTTGAATTGTCATTTTGGTGTGGGAATTTACATGCACGCGCCGGTGTCTGTCCGCATGATTTGCATCGCGATCACCTCCGATATTTTGGTTTCAAAGATGTGGCTATTCGTATTCATTATGACCCTATCAACCTACTTGAAATAATTGTCCCGCGACCCCGCGTTACGTGGAAGGTTGATAAAGATCTCAGACTTCGAAACGATATCTACACGCAAGCTGAAAAGCGCTTGAATCGATTCATGTTATCCGTTAAGTCCAGGTTGAAAAGTATTAATGTTGACAGCGTCATACCAGAAATGGCTGAGAATTGCAGGCAGGAAATTGAAGCCCTCACAAAACGGGCGAATGACGAACATCTGGCCCTCATTAAACAGCATCAAGAACTGTACATGAATTCACGATACTGGGAAATAGTCCCGCTGAATAGGGTGATTCATGCAACGCAAGAGAAAGCCGTGGAGTGGGATGCGACGTTCGCGGAATTTGAGCGGAACTTCTTCCCTTCTGAAAAAGATATTCGGCGATTGGCAACATTACAACTCAAAAGGATATTCCTCGATAAGGACGTTTCTGTCACCTCCTTCGCTTCTACTGACGAGACGGCAGCAACAACTCCTACCGAGGCAGAGGAGGCGGATGGCACAACTACTTCCCCATTGGCGGAAAGCCCAAAATTAGTGAGAAGGATGACCTTGTCTCCTCAAGAGGCTAAGAGTGTTCTCGCTTCGGTGGTGGAAGAGCATTCCGGTAAACGTAATAGAGATGTTGAAAGTCCGGAGCAGCTTCATTCTCCCACATTTCCAAACGTTGAGAAACAGGAACCTATGAAACTCCCAGAAACAACGATTCCTTCTGAGGAAGATGTTCGACCCTTACCCCTAGCTACCCCTCCCCATAACGAGGAGAAAAAATCTAGTTCTCAGGTTGAGCCCATCTCCCGGCGTTTAGCTGAAAATAATACTGGAGATCAACCTACGGTTAATAACAATGTTCGTTTGGCTCCGGAGCTGCTGCTGCCAAATGATTCAAATGAAACCCAGACCGAAACCCAGATCAAAGCCCAAGGGGAAAGGCGCAGCGAAGATAGCACTGAGCATCCTGCCATACGCGCACCTCAAACACCTAGACCCTCTGGTATTCCAAGGCCGTCGGAGAAGTCGACTCGAAAAGGCCCAAACGGAAAATCTCCGCCTTTACTTAGAGCACAGTCGCAGCCAAGCTATAATGAGAATAACAATGCGCCTGGCGTGCAACTCCCGCAAAGGTCATCAACTGGGAGTTCGAGTCCTAAAAAGACCGAGAAGCAGGTAGAACAAAACAATGGCTCAAAAACGAAAGGGGGTGAAAAGAGGCTTTCGGAGCGCTTAGGCTTGTCATCTCTAAAACCTAATAAACTCACGTCTGGTCATCATTCCCTGATACCGCGCTCAGTACAAACCAGAAGTTCGCGGGTTTCTAATCTTGCAAAACATTTTGAGCAACTCAGCCGGGAGTTTGAAAAAGAGCGTATGAGAGAACGGCAACAGCGAGCATTGCAAAGAAAACATTCTCGCGCATATCCCATGGCTTCCTCAAAACCGATTGTAGAAGTTTACAAGAACGTAAGGGATGCAGTTGAGGAACGGGATCCATCAGACGAGGACTTCCTGTCAAGCCAGCCATCTGCTGCTACCTCAAAGGAATCAACCACGTTGATGAGCGAAATGGCGAACCCTGCTCAGCCTGAAGAAACTTTAGAAGAGGCCAAGGAACAACCAGAGGAGATATCCAGAAAATCAGAAGAAAGTGTGCAAGAACCTAGTCAAGCTTTATCAGACGCAGATGGCGAAGGGGCAGGAGAAGAGGAGCACAGTGATGTTGAACGAAGCCTGCTGGACGAACTTCAGATTGTTGATTCCACTGAAGAAGCAAGTAAACTGTCACCTGATGAACTTGATTTAAAGGAGTTGCCGAAATATGAACGAACTTCGCTACTTAAAGTGTTAACAAACTTTTGGGCCGAACGCTCCGCCAGCGGTTGGGCCCCGCTCGAATACCCTCTCAGCGATTCCGACCACGTTTTCGCAGATTGTGACATCATTGTTCGAGAGGATGAACCAAGCTCCCTGATTGCTTTTGCTCTGGACTCTGAGGACTACAAGAATAAGCTTTGGAGCATCCAAGAGCATGACGAAATAATTGAAGTCAAGCCCACCGATGGACGTCGTCAACCAGAAGTCGAGCAATCACTGTTGCGAGAGACGGGAACACATCTCAAATACCAGTTCCAAGAAAGCCAGACGAAGATGCTTTGTAAAGTTTTCTATGCCGAGCAATTCGATGCACTTCGAAGAAAATGCGGTGTCTCGGACCGGATTGTGGGGTCACTCTCCCGTTGCATGAAATGGGATTCCAGAGGCGGGAAAACCAAGTCACTCTTCCTCAAAACCCTAGACGATCGGTTCATCCTCAAATCGCTCTCTACCATCGAGACCCAGGCCTTCTTAAAATTTGCACCGGCATACTTCCAAATCATGTCTGAGGCTCTATTTCACGAACTGCCCTCGGCCATCGCGAAGATGTTCGGCTTCTACCAAGTAATCATCAAAAACCCCGTCACTGGTGTCGAATTTAACTGGTTCCTTCTTCTCATGGAGAATCTGTTCTACGACCGGAGCCCAACACGGATCTTCGACCTAAAGGGTTCAATGCGAAATCGCAAAGTACAAAGTACAGGCGAGCGCAACGAAGTCCTCCTCGACGAAAACATGGTTGAGTTCATCTACGAAAGCCCTTTGTTTACTCGAGAACACTCCAAGAAACTACTAAGTCAGAGCGTATGGAATGACACGTTATTCCTCGCCCGACAGAACGTCATGGACTACTCGCTTATGATCGCGATTGACGAAAACCGCCAGGAACTCGTCGTCGGGATCATCGATTGCATCCGTACGTATACTTGGGATAAAAAATTGGAGTCGTGGATTAAGGATCGCGGATTTGCTGGTGGGGGGAAGAATAGGCCAACCGTCACCAGTCCGAAGGAGTACAAGAGTCGCTTCCGGGAGGCGATGGCTAGATATGTGTTGCATGCTCCGAAGTGAGTATTCCATCCCAGCACAATCAACCCGCGGTGGTAGACCTTATACAAAGGGTCAGAAATAGCTAACAAAGAAAACCTTAATTAGTTCTTGGCACCAATTCCACACGTACATTGATAAACGTAACCTGAAACTCAAGGATCGTGGGCGGGAACGCGAGCGGGAGCGAGAGACTTTCGAAGTCAGCAGAGAAGAAAATTTCGAGTTGGGAGACGATTATTAGATCGCACACTTCAATACTCTCCTGATAGTTTTTTTTTTCGAATCACGCATACCATCACCTGGAGCAGTTTTCCTTACTCTCAACTTTTGTCCCCTGATTTGCGACACAACCATTATCACAAATATATAACGAGTTTTTATCTATTATTTTATGCCTGACCTACGACTTTTGACGAATACGATGCACGAAAAAACAAAAAAAAACGAGATTATGTCGCTGAAAATGAACGAAACCATGAGCTAGCTGCTACTATGTATATATATTCAAAACCTGAACTAATTCTAACATCACACTCCTATCCTATCCACAAACACAGCACAGAATTTGGTGGGGGGGGGGAGGGG
>QGQJ01000476.1:0-82453 GCA_003206725.1 Blastomyces emzantsi | reverse complement strand
ACCGATCCGCGCTCGGCCGCCGTGGCAGCCTTGAAGGCTGCCTCGGCGGCCGAGCGCGGATCGGTGAAGCGGCGGCGGTTGCGATCGTCGGCCATCGGCCCTCAGTCCTTCGCGGCAACTTTCTTCGGCGCGACCTTCTTGGCGGCGCCCTTGGCACTCTTGCTCGCGATCTTGGCGGCGGCCTTGGCTTCCTTCTCGGCAACCTTGGCCTGAACCTCGGCAGCCTTGGTTTCGGCCTCGGCGGCCTCCTTGGCCAGTCGCAGCGAGCGGAGCTTCAGCGTCCGCTCGTCGATCGCCTTGATCGACGCATGGTGCTCGGCCATCGCCTGCGCGCCCTCGCGAGCCATGCGCTCAGCGCGCTCCGCACGCTCGGCGCGATTGTCGGCGCGGGTCTTGGCTTCGGCTTCCGCGTCGCGGATGTCCTCGGCCTCGTCGAGGTCGGTCTCAGTCTCGTCGCTCATCCTGTGCCTTTCGCCCCGGGCCAGCGGCACAGCATCCTGCGCGCAGGATCAGTGTCTGGAACGGGTCCGGCCTGTTCGAGGGGTGGAGGGGCAAGGCCGGATGATCCGCCCCGCCGCGTCGTCCTGCGACGACTGTTCGAGGCCGTGATCAGAAGCGCAATAGCACGCTCTGGCGGTCCCTGGCGAATCCGGCCGATCGGTGGAGCAGGACAGGGGAGCGTATTCGTCTCAGAACGCGGGGCGCCTGTTCAATCGAACCGCGCGTCTCTGCCTCGGCGAGCGCCGCTTAATTCCGCTCAACGCACGCGATAGTTGAGCGGGATCGTCACCGAAAGGCTCGGTTGCGTCACGCCCGGGGGCGCGGGCGGCATGCCGCCGCGCACCGCCGCCAGCGCGGCGCTGTCGATCTGGCCGACGCCGCTCGACCGGGCGAGGCCGGCGCCCGTCACCGAGCCCGAGCGCGTCACCGTGAACCGGACCATAGCGGTCCCCCCGGCAGTGCCGGCGGCGGCGCCCGGATTCATCCGGCTGTGGATGGCCGCGCTGATCGCCCCGGTCCATTGGCGCAGCGCGCTGGGATCGCTGCCCGCGGCGGCGCGGCCGGCGGCGTTCTGACGGGAGGCCGAGGCGGAGTTGCGCGCCTCCGCGCCCTGCTGGGCCTTGGCCTGCTTCGCCTTGGCTTCCCGCGCCGCCTTCAGCTTCGCTTCGCGAATCTCCTCCAGGCGCTCCTCGCGCTTCTGCTCGCGCAGCTTCTCTTCGCGGATCTTGCGAAGCTTCGCCTCGCGCTCGGCCTTGAGCTTCGCCGGATCGGGCTTCGGCTTCGGCGGATCCTCGGTCTTGGCGACCTCGGTCGGCGGCGGCGCCAGCGGTTCGGCCGCCTCGGAGGCCGAGGTGATCACCTCGCTCTGCGCCTCGACCGGGACGGCCTCCTGCGGCGGCTCGGTAACAGCCTGGGTCTCGTCGGGCTTGACCTCGGTCATCTCCGGCGGGGGCGGCTGCACGGCCTCATCGGGCGGCAGATCCACCGGCTTGGCTTCCGGGGGCGCGGCCTGGCTCATCTGCTGCTCGGAGGGCGCCTCGGTCGCCGCATCGCTCATCACCGGTGCCAGATCGATGGAGATCTGCTGCTCGCCGGGGGGCGCAGGCGGCGTCAGCCGGTAGAACATCACGCCCACGAGCGCGACCGCGTGCAGCGCGAACGCGACCAGGAAGGCGGCGAGCAGCCCGGAGGGGCGGCGGTCGCCGGGACCTGCCGACAGATCCGTCGAAGTCAGCGTATTCATCGATTCAGCGAGCGGTCCCTGCGGGAGCGGCCGGGGCCGCCGGGGCGGGGCCGCCTGGCGACTGCGCGATCAGCGACACCTTGGTGAAGCCCGCCTGACCGACGAGACCCATCACCTGCATGATCTTGCCGTAGGGCACGTCGCGATCGCCGCGCACGAGGATGACCTGGTCCTTGTCGGCGGCCGCCATCTCGCGCAGACGCGGCACGAGGCTGTCCATGGTGAACACCTCCTTGGCGATCGACGGGTTTCCGTCCTTATCGACCGTGACCTCCTGCGGCTTCTTCGATTGCGCGACCTTGGCCGCCGCGGTCTTCGGCAGCTGCACCGGTACACCGGTGGTCATAAGCGGTGCCGCGACCATGAAGATGATCAGCAGCACGAGCATCACGTCCACCATCGGGGTGACGTTGATGTCGGACATCGGCATGTCGTCGAGGTCGTCATCGTCGCTTGCGCGGATCGATGCCATCGCCATTGCGGCGTCTCCGGTTGGTTGCAGGCGGCCCCGGTCGGGCCATGGGTCAGGCCGCTCTCGGCCGGTACGGCGTCGGCGGGCGCCTCAGATCACAGGGTCGGCGCCGAGCCGCGTTGCCGCGCGACGCGCGCCGGCACCGGCCGACGGCTACTCGGCGGCGGCGCGGTGCTGCCCGGCGCCGGTCCGTTCGCGCGCGAGGCGGTCGCCCAGCAGCGAGATGTAGGAGGTGAAAGAGCTCTGGATGCCGCCGATGTCGCCCGACAGCTTGTTGTAGGCCATCACCGCCGGGATCGCGACGACGAGGCCGATCGCGGTGGCGAACAGAGCCTCTGCGATGCCCGGTGCGACCACCGCCAGCGAGGTGTCCTGGCTCCGCGCGATCGACGAGAATGAGTTCATGATGCCCCAGACCGTTCCGAACAGGCCGACGAACGGGGCCGTGGAGCCGGAGGTCGCCAGCAGCGGCAACCCGGTGCGCAGGCGCTTCATCTCGAGGCCGAGGGCGCCGCGCATGGCCCGCTCGATCCGCTCGCGCCGCTCGGCCCGCGTCTCGGTCGGATCCTGGTCGCGCCACGCGTCGATGGCGGCCTTCACGACATGCCCGGTGAGACCCTTGTGCGCGCCGTCGAGGCTTCCGCCAGAGCGCACCAGCGTCTCGAAGGCCTTGGCCTGACGCCGGGCGGCGGCGAGCCGGATGATCTTCTCGAATACCACGGTCCAGCAGGCGATCGAGGCGATGATCAGCAGGATCATCACGCCTTTCACGATCGGGTCGGCCTGGAGGAACAGGCCGAGGAACGAGAAGTCGTGGGCGGCCTCGGCCGGGGCTTGTGTCGGGTCCATCGCGGGCTCCTGGCGTCGTGGTGTCATGCGGCCCACGGCCGCCGTCTCATCGGGATGCGGCGAAAGCCGCTGACCGCCCGGCGGCTCTCGCTGCCGGGCGGCATCGTCGCAAAGTCCGTCGGACCGGCCGCTTCAGCGGTCGAAGGCGGGTCCTGCCTTCGTCTCGGTCTCGGTCCGCTCCAGGCAGGCCTCCCGGGCGGCGTCGCCACCGTCGCAGGTCAGGACGTCGTTCAGCAGCACCCGGCCGACCTTGGCGCAGGCGATGCCCGGGAAATCGAAGATCTTCACGGTCGTCTTGCGGCCCGGAAGCGGGCCGAGTTCCACCGCCACGCGCTTCTGAGCGACCCCCTCCGGATCGAAGGCGAACAGATCGACCTTGTAGGATTTGAGGCCGGTGCCCTTCGAATTGTCGACCACGAGGGTCACCCGGCAGGCCTCGCCCGCGGTCTCCAGCTTGTTCAGCTGCAGCTTCAGCGGTGCCTTCTCGGGCGCAGCCTCCTGGGCCAGGGCCGAGACGACGAGGAGCGCCGAGAGCGCCAGGCAGGCCGCCGTGTCTAGGGCGATTCGCCCGATCCGCCGACGGTACAGAGGGACGCTCAGGGCAAGCACCAACCGATTTCCTCTTCTCTTGAGCCCGACCGTGGCCGGGGAAGGCCGCTGACGCAGCCGATTCAGTGGAGCACGACCCTGCTCGGGCACGCCGTCGGCGCCAGGCGCTCGGCTGCCTCGTCGAGGGTGGCGACGGCGGCGCGAACCGCCGCGACGAGTCGGGGCGCCGCCTCACGCCCGGTGATCGCGGCCGCGGCCTCTTCGAGTTCGGCCCAGAGCCGACGCCGGGCCCGGCCGATCAGCGCCACCAGTGCGCATTCGTGGCCCGTGACCCGACAGCAGCTGGCCGGCATGAACGACCAATCGTCCTCACGCTCCGCCCGGAGCGCCCGGACGATCGCGACCACGCTGGCCACGAACCGACACCCTTCCGCAGGACCGAGGAGCTGCTCCGCACCGTCGAAGGCCGCATTCCAGCATGCAACATCACTGGTCATGTAGCCGGCCGCCACGAATCGGGCGACCGACAACGCGAGGATGTCGGCCTCGTCGCCGCACACGTCGACGACACGCTGCATTGCCGTATGACTTGCCGGACTCGAAGGCGCGCTCATCGGGGCTCCGCTGCATCCCGCTGGGTTCCGGGAAGGCTCGGCAATCGCCCGCCCAGGCCGACGATTACCAGCGGCGGCAGTAGCTATGCCGGCCTTTCGGATCAAGGCCCGGCGTGAAAATCAGAGCAGTTCCAAACTGTTAGACGAAAGCGTGGCTGTAGCGATGCTTGCTTAAAGATCCTGCTTTCCGTTGCCTGAATCTCCCGCGTCGCGGGACTTTGTCTAGCGCCGCTAGCGATCCTCGAGTGAAATTAACCCGTTCCCTTGATGGGCTTGGGGCCGCCGGCCATATCTCTCTCTTGCCGGCGGCGTTCCGCCCGGCGGAGCGCTGTCCCGTGCGGGCTCCATGGTGTCGAGGTGCTCGGAGATCCGCGGGCTGCGGCTAGTCCCAGGGTCGGAGGCCTCGCTGTGAGGATGACGGCCGCGATGACTCGACCCTCGCCCTTCGGGCATCCGTTCCTGCTCGGCTTCGACGAGATCGAGCAGGCGCTCGACCGTGTCGCGAAGGGCGCCAACGACGGGTATCCCCCGTACAACATCGAGCGTCTGCCCCGCACCGAGCGGGAGCCGGAACGCCTGCGCATCACCCTGGCGGTTGCCGGGTTCACGCGCGATCAGCTCGACGTGATGCTGGAGGACAGCCAGCTCGTCGTCCGCGGTCGGCAGGTCGAGGAGCGCGAGCGGCACTTCCTGCACCGCGGCATCGCGGCGCGGCAATTCCAGCGAACCTTTCTGCTGGCCGACGGCATGGAAGTATTGGGAGCGGATCTCGCCAACGGCCTACTCTCGATCGATCTCGTCCGGCCGGAGCCGGATCGGATCGTGCGCAAAATCGATATCGGCGCCCGCGGCTAGCCCGCGGACGATTTCGGGACCGGTATGGATCCTGCGCGACGATGCGTTAGGTCGATTGATTGGGCGCCGGGAATCCCCACATCAGCGTAGAGCCACCGGTGCCTCCGGGACCGGAGGTGGACGCTCTGCCACCCCAGGAGGGCAAGACATGACGAACTTGAACGCATCGCCCCTGACCCCTGCCGATCTCGACCCGGCCGAGTTCAACCCCGCGGATCTCGCCGCGCTGGGCGAGGGGCACATCGCCTACGTCCGACCGATCCGGTCCGACGAGGTTCGCCGCCTGTTTCCGCAGGCACCGGAATTGATGCCGGGTCTCGACCTGTTCGCCCTGCTTTCAGCGAGCGGTGAGCCGATCATGCTGGCGGATTCGCGGGACGTGGTGCTGGCCAACGCGGTCGCCCAGGATCTCCACGCCGTCAGCCTGCATTGATCCCGGCCGACCATGCCGGTCAGCCGATTCCGGCCACCGCCGCCACGAGCCGCGCGATATCCTGCGGCCGCGACAGGCGGTGGTCGCCATCGGCGATCAGGGTGAGCACCGTGCCCTCGGCCGGAAGCCGTGCAACGGTCTTGAGCGCGTGCTGGTAGGGAACATCTGGGTCGCGCATACCCTGCAGAATGTTAACCGGGCAGCCGGGATCGAAAGGTCGCTCAAGCAGCCTGTTGCGGCGACCATCCTCGATCAGCGCGTAGGTGATGGGGTCGGGTTCGGGTGCGTAGTCACTTGGCCGCTTCAGAATTCCGGACCGCATCAGCGCGACGCGCCCCGCCTCATCCAGCTGCGCCCAGATCAGGTCTTCCGTGAAGTCGAGCGCCGGCGCGATCAGGACCAGCCCCGCATTCTTCTGGCCGCTGGCCGTCCGGTCCCGCGCGGCCAGGCAGGCGATCCAGCCCCCCATCGACGAGCCGACCAGGATCGGCGGCTCCTTAACGTAGGCCGCCAGGACGGCCTGGGCGTCCTCGAGCCAGGACGAGATGGTGCAGGCGGCGAAATCCCCGCTTGATGCGCCGTGTCCCGCATAATCGAACCGCACCAGGGCGCGGTTCTGCCCCGACGCCCATGCGTCCAGGGCCGCGGCCTTGGTGGCGGTCATGTCCGAGCGAAATCCCCCCAGCCAGACCACAGGCGGTCCTGCGCCATCGCGTGCCCTGACGGCGATGCGCCGTTCGGCCGCTCCCGTGCCGACGGTGATGAAATCCGGCCCTGTATCGGTCATCGATGCCTCCCGTAGGCCTAGGTCGAGCTTGAACAAGTCCTTCCCTGACCGGGTCGGCTTCAACCTCCGTTTACCAGACCGTAAAGCGCGACCGCGATGCTGGGGCAATGGGTACAAGTATGTTGCAGATGCCGGCGGGGGGCTTGCGTCTCCACGTCGACCGAGCGCGGATGGGTGACGTGACGCGCAGCCTTTCGGGTTTCCCCGCTGAAATCGATGTTCTCGCGGGTGCCCGCGTGCTGCAGATCATCCCGGAGCTCGATGCTGGGGGCGCCGAGCGGACCACGGTCGACGTGGCCGCCGCCCTCGCGGCGGTCGGCGCCAAGGCCCTGGTCGCCACCGAGGGCGGGCGCCTCATCGGCGAGCTGCAGGCCAAGGGCGGGCACTGGCTGCGTTTCCCGGCCGCCTCGAAGAACCCGGCCAGCATGGCGATCAATGTCGTGCGCCTGATGGCCCTGTGCCGGCGCGAAGGCGTGCAGATCATCCACGCCAGGTCGCGGGCCCCGGCCTGGGTGGCGCTCGGCGCCGCGCGCCGGCTGGGCCTGCCGTTCGTGACAACCTATCACGGCAGCTATTCCGGCCGCACCGGCGTCAAGGTCCTGTACAATTCGGTGATGGCCCGCGGCGACGTGGTGATCGCCAACTCGCGCTACACCGCCGACCTGATCCATCGGCTGCATGCCGAGCAGGCCGGCGATCGGGTGCGGGTGATCCATCGCGGCACGGACCTCGCCGTGTTCAATCCTGTGGCGGTGGGGGCCGGACGGGTCGAAGCCCTGCGCCGGGCCTGGAACGTGGCGCCGCATGAGCGGGTGATCCTGCTCGCCGCCCGGCTCACCGCCTGGAAGGGGCACCGGGTTCTGATCGACGCCGCCGCGCAGATGCGCGACCGGGGCGTGCCGGATCTCGCCGTGGTGCTCGCCGGCGACCCTCAAGGACGAGCCGCCTACGAGCGCGAGCTCGATGCGCTGATCGCCGCACGCGGCCTTGGCGGCATCGTCCGCCGGGTCGGTCATTGCACCGACATGCCGGCGGCGTTCCGGGCGGCGTCCGTGGTCGCCGTGCCCTCCGTCGAGCCCGAGGCTTTCGGTCGCTCGGCCGTGGAAGCCCAGGCTTTGGGCGCGCCCGTGGTCGTCTCCGATCTGGGCGCCGTCCCCGAGACCGTGCTCGCACCGCCCGACGTCTCGGCCAGCCAGCGGACCGGCTGGCGCGTTCCGCCGGGCGACGCGGCAGCACTCGCCGCGGCCCTGACCGAGGCCCTGTCGCTGGGCGCCAGCGCCCGTGATGCGCTGGTCCGCCGTGGCCGCGCCCATGTCGAGGCGAATTTCTCGCTGGAGCGGATGGCCGGCGACACGCTCGCCGTCTACGCCGAATTGCTCGGCCGCCGGCCGTGATGCGCGGACCTTACTCCGGCGCGTGGTCGTTGGCAGCGTGCGTCGCGAAGACCTCCCTGGCGACGAACAGGCCGTTGAGGGCGGCCGGGAAGCCGGCATAGACCGACATTTGTATCAAGATTTCGATGATCTCGTCACGGGTCAGGCCGACATTGAGCCCGGCCGCAATATGTACCTTTAGCTGGGGCGCAGCGTTTCCGAGAGCCGCGAGCGCTGCGATGCTTGCGATCTCGCGGCTGCGAAGATCGAGGCCAGGCCGACAGTAGATGTCGCCGAACGGAAACTCGATCAGATAGCGGGCGAAATCCGGGGCGATGTCGGCCAAGGACGCAATGACCTGCGCGCCGGCTTGTCCGTCAATCTTGGCGAGGGCTCGCTGTCCACGCGCGTACCGGTTTTCGAGTGAGGGTTGGGTCTGCGTCATCCTGCTTCTCCGTGTTCGCGCCGGCATATCCGGCGATCTTGGAGTCGAGGACGAGAAGGCAGGATTGGAATTCGGCGATCCGGCGCCGGACCTTTTCGCGATGCCGTTCTAGCAATTGCCGGCGTTCTGGGCCGGTGGCGTGGCCCTGCGCCCGCAAGTTTGCGTAACGTAGCATCTCGCTGATCGGCATCCCGGTCGCCTTTAGGCGACCGAGAAACGCAATCCAAGTCAGGATCGAAGCGTCGTAGTCCCGTCGTCCCGATCGGTCCCGGTCGGCGTAGGGCAGCAGGCCGATTCGCTCGTAATAGCGGAGCGTGTGGGCCGACAAGCCGGACCGCCTGGCGAGATCCCCGATCTTCATGGACGCCTGTTCTCGTCACGACGCCTGGACAGGTACCGCTTCGAGCGCACTCCAAGTCAAGGCAGACTCCGACCGACTCCCTCAGATGCGAGGCCGATTAATTCGTGCAGCGCGCCGGCAACCCGTTGACTCTGGGCGGGCTTCCGCCAACGTAGTATATCCGGAAGGGACCGGAGCGGCTGGCGGTCAGGAGATCCTTGGAACGGGTCATCCGGTCCGCCGTTTCGTCGTTGCAGCAGGAGATCGAAGCCATTCGTAGACCGATGAGAGCCATGCCGGCCCCGCAGAAGGACGGGCCGCGCGCCAACCGCGACATTCGCGGGGTGCGAGAAGTGCAGCTGATCGACGATACCGGGCAGAACCGCGGCGTCGTTCCCTTCTTCGACGCGCTGACCCTCGCTGAAGAGGCCGGCCTCGATCTCGTGGAGATCGCGCCGAACTCGGTGCCTCCCGTCTGCAAGCTGCTCGATTACGGGCGCTTCCGCTTCAACGAGCAGAAGAAGCAGAACGAGGCGCGCAAGCGGCAGAAGACCGTCGAGGTCAAGGAGATTAAGCTCCGCCCCGGCATCGACAAGCACGATTACGACACCAAGATGAAGTCGGTTCACCGCTTCTTCGAGGAGGGCGACAAGGTCAAGGTGACCCTGCGCTTCCGCGGTCGTGAGATGGCTCACCAGGATATCGGTCTGCGCCTCCTGGAGCGCGTGAAGAACGAGACGGCCGAGATCGCCAAGGTGGAGAGCGAGCCGATGCTCGAAGGCCGCCAGATGATCATGATCTTGGCGCCGCGCTGATCCGTTTGCCAATTGCTGTTTACGCCGCCTCCTGATCGGGGCGGCGTTCGCGTGTGTGGTGCTTCCGTCCGGGAACGCGGGCGACTATCTCCTGCCGATGGCCCTGGCTCCCGAAGAGATCGAACGCTACGCCCGCCACCTCGTCCTGGCCGAGGTAGGCGGACCCGGTCAGGCGCGCCTCAAGGCGGCCCGGGTGCTGGTCATCGGGGCCGGGGGGCTCGGCGCCCCGCTGATCCAGTACCTCGCCGCGGCCGGGATCGGCACGATCGGCATCGTTGACGACGACACCGTCTCGCTCTCCAATCTCCAGCGGCAGGTGATCCACGGCACGCCGGATCTCGGCCGGCCGAAGGTCGAGAGCGCGGCCGACGCGGTGGCGCGGCTCAACCCGCACGTGACGGTGGTCCCGCACCCGTTCCGCATCACGCCGGACAACGCCGTCGATCTGATCGCGGGCTACGATCTCGTCGCCGACGGCTCGGACAACTTTGCCACCCGCTACGCGGTCTCGGACGCCTGTTTCCACGCGCGCCGCCCGCTGGTGACGGCCGCGCTCGGCCGGTTCGACGGCACGCTCACCACCATCCGGGCGCACGAGACCGGCCCCGACGGCACGCCGAACCCGACCTACCGCTGCCTGTTCCCGAATCCGCCGCCGCCGGGCAGCGTGCCTGCCTGCGCCGAGGCCGGCGTGCTCGGGGCCCTGGCTGGTGTGATGGGCTCGCTGATGGCCATGGAGGTAATCCGCGCCATGGCGGAGTTCGGCGAGCCGCTGGTCGGACGCCTGCTGATGGTCGATGCCCGGTCGATGCGGTTCGAGACGCTGAGCTACGGCTGGGATCCGGACAACCCGCTCAGCGGCGCCTCAGCCGAGTAGGGCGCCCGGCGGCATCCACGGCCCTTCGGCCTCGAGCTTGCCGAGGCAGCATTTCTTGAACTTCTTGCCCGAGCCGCAGGGGCAGGGATCGTTGCGCCCGACATCCTTGAGCGGGTTGCGCTGCGGCTCGCCCGCGCCCTCCGCGGTCCAGTCGAGGGCTTCGACCGGATCGTCGAGATAGCCGTACTGATAGGGGCCGAGGCGGTCCCGGTCCTCGGGCTTGGTCTCAGCCTTGCGCAGGGCCTCCTTGAACCAGGCCGCATCGCTGATCTCATCGGTGATCCGGCCGTCGGCCCGGGCCGCCGCAGCGCGGGGCGCGAGATCGCGGAAGCCGAGATGGGCGATTGCCTCCTCCCAGCCGACCCAGGCTGGTCCCTCCTCGACGGCCGCCTTCGCATCGTCGAACCGCACCAGCAACGCGTGCATCGCGTCGGGATCGATGCGGCCTTCCACCGTCAGGAAGGTGCAGGCCGACAGCAGCGCCATGCGGGTGAGATCGTCGACGGTGCTGTCGAGGATCAGTCGGAACAGGGGCTGGTGATCGCCGTCGAACAGGCTGGACACGACCTTGGACAGGGTCGCCGTCACGGCATCCCCCAGCACCGCGTCGAGCGTTTCCTCGTCCTGCCGGAGCAGCTTGAGGAGCGGCGCCAGGGCGCGGGTGTCCCGGGCATGCGCCATCACGTGCAGGCCCCAGAACAGGAGGTTGTCCTGCTCCGGCGCGAGTTCGCGCCCCTCGGCGGCGGCCTCGAGCAGCGGCAGCGTCGCCTCCGCGATCTCGACCGGATGCGCCAGCGCCTCGCGCAGGGCCTTGGTCGGCCGGTACTCGGACGCCGCCAGGTCTTCGATGAGGGCCGCGATTCGGCTCATGCCGTTCTCCTCAGCCGCGCAGGGTCGCGCCGGTCCGGCGGGAAACCTCAGCCACGATCTTGGCGCTCACCGCCTCGATCTCGGCATCGGTCAGGGTGCGCTCCACCGGCTGCAGGCGGACCGCGATCGCCACCGATTTCGAGCCTTCCGGCACGCCGGTCCCCTCGTAGAGGTCGAACACCTCGACGCCGGTGACGAGCTTGCGCTCCGCCCCCTGGGCCGCCTTGACGATATCGCCCGCCGGAACGTCGCGCCCGACCACGAAGGCGAAGTCCCGGGACAGGGGCTGGAACTCCGACAGGGCCAGGGTGGGCTTGGCCTTGGTCGGCTTGTGCTTGGGCAGCGGCAGCGCGTCGAGCACGATTTCGAACGCCACCAAGCTGCCCTTGAGGTCGAGGGCCTGAAGGGTCCGCGGATGGACCTCGCCGAACCAGCCGATCTCGGATTTAGGACCGAAACGCAGGGTGCCCGAGCGGCCCGGATGGAGCCAGGACGGCCCGCCCGCGGTCACCTGCAGGCCCCCGGTCGGCACGCCGAGGGTGCCCAGCAGCGCCAGCGCATCGGCCTTGGCGTCGAAGACATCCACGGTCTTGGCCGATCCGTCCCAGTGGCGTCCGGCGCCCGCCAGGGTGGCGCTGCCCCGCCGCACCGCGGCGGCGCGGATGCTCTGGCCCTCCGGCTGGTCCGTGGCGAAGCACTGGCCCACCTCGAACAGGGCCGCGTCCGGATAGCCGCGATCGGCGTTGCGCTGCGCCGCTCGCAGGAGCCCCGGCACGAGGCTCGGGCGCATGTCGGACAGTTCCGATGCGATCGGGTTGGCCAGCACCAGATTGGCGCCGCCGCCGCCGAACAGCTCGGCATCGGCATGCGGGACGAACGACCAGGTCACCGCCTCCATCAGACCGCGGCTTGCCAGGGCGCGCTTGGCGGTGCGGGTGCGCTTCTGCATCACGGTGAGCAGCGGCCGGCCGATCCCGGCGAGTCGCGGCAGGGGCTTCGGCTCGACCCGGTCGAGGCCGGCGATGCGGATGACCTCCTCGACGAGGTCGGCCTTCCCTTCCACGTCTGGCCGCCAGGACGGCGTCAGGACTTTCACCCGATCGCCGGTGCCGGAGATGTGGAAGCCCAGCGTCTCCAGAATCAGCTTGATCTCGATCCGCGGCAGCTCGATGCCGGCCAGGCGCCGCACCTCGGTCCACGGGAAATCGATGATCCGCTCGGTCTCCGGCGGCTCGCCGGCGATCGTCGCCTCGGACGGCGTGCCGCCGCAGAGATCCATCACCAGGCGCGTCGCCAGGTCCAGGCCCGGCAGCGTGAAGGCCGGATCGACTCCGCGCTCGAACCGGTAGCGCGCATCGGTGATGATGCCGAGGCGCCGGCCGGACTGGGCGATGTTGGCCGAGTCCCACAGGGCGGATTCGATCAGTACGTCCGTGGTGGTCTCGTCGCAGCCGGAGGCCTGCCCGCCCATGATGCCGGCGATCGATTCGACACCGGCCTGATCGGCGATCACCACCGTGTCGTCGGTGAGGGTATGGGTGCGCCCATCCAGTGCGACGAGGCTCTCGCCGTTCTGCGCGCGCCGCACCGTCAGCTTGCCCGAGACCTTGGCGGCGTCGAACACGTGCAGGGGCCGGCCCCGGTCGAAGGTGACGTAGTTGGTGATGTCCACCAGGGCGTTGATCGGGCGAAGCCCGATCGCCCGCAGCCGGGCCTGCATCCAGGCGGGCGACGGACCGTTCTTCACGCTCCGCACCAGCCGCAGCGCGAAGAGCGGGCAGAGCTGCCGGTCCTCCGGCGCGAAGCTGAGGTCGATCTCGACCGGGCAGGGGCCTTCGCCCCGCACGCCCGGAAGCGCCTCATGCTTGAGCGTGCCGATCCCGGCCGCCGCCAGGTCGCGGGCGATGCCGTGTACCGAGGTGCAATCCGGGCGGTTCGGCGTCAAGTTGATCTCGATGACCGGGTCGTCGAGGCCGGCATAGAGCGCGTAGCCTTGGCCCACGGGCGCCTCGGCCGGCAGCTCGAGAATGCCGTCATGGTCCTCGCCGAGGCCGAGTTCGGAACCCGAGCACAGCATGCCGTGGCTCTCGACCCCGCGGATCGTGCCGACCGAGAGCGTGATCCCCTTGCCAGGCACGTAGGTGCCGGGCGGCGCGAACACCGTGACGAGGCCAGCGCGGGCGTTCGGCGCGCCGCAGACCACCTGCACGGGCGCGCCCGCGCCGGTCTCGACGGTGCACACCCGGAGCCGGTCGGCGTTGGGGTGCTGCTCGGCGGTCAGGATTCGGGCGACCACGTAGGGCTTGAGTGCGGCCGCCTTGTCCTCGACGCCTTCGACTTCGAGGCCGATCCGCGTCAGCGTCTCTGCGATCGTTTCGAGGGACGCCTCGGTGTCGAGATGTTCCTTGAGCCAGGAGAGGGTGAATTTCATCGTTCTTCTAGGGGCGAGAGGACGAGAGGGATGATGGGACTGGTTTCCCGGTCGGTCGGGCCGACCTCCGTCGTATCACCCCGTCAAACCGCCGATCAGGCTCGGCACGTCCAGCGGCCGGAAGCCGTAATGGTCGAGCCAGCGGACATCCGCCTCGAAGAACGGCCGCAGGTCCGGCATGCCGTATTTAAGCATGGCGATGCGGTCGATGCCGACCCCGAAGGCGAAGCCCTGCACCGCGTCCGGATCGAGGCCGCAATTGCGCAGCACGTTCGGGTGCACCATCCCGCAGCCCAGGATCTCCAGCCAGTCGGTGCCCTCGCCGAAGCGGATCTCGCCGCCCTTGCGCGAGCACTGGATGTCCACCTCGGCCGACGGTTCGGTGAACGGGAAGAACGAGGGGCGGAAGCGCATCTTCACGCCGTCGACCTCGAAGAAGGCCTTGCAGAACTCTTCCAGCACCCATTTCAGGTTGGCGATGTTGGCCGCCGTGTCGATCACGAGCCCCTCGACCTGATGAAACATCGGCGTGTGGGTCTGGTCGGAATCGTGCCGGTAGGTCCGGCCCGGGATGATCACCCGGATAGGCGGCGTCTGCGAGCGCATCGTGCGGATCTGCACCGGCGACGTGTGGGTGCGCAGCACCTTGCGCGTCCCGGTATGGTCCGGCGCCAGGAAGAACGTGTCGTGCATCTCCCGGGCCGGGTGGCCGGGCGGGAAGTTCAGCGCGGTGAAGTTCAGCTCGTCCGTCTCGATATCCGGGCCCTCGGCGACGGCGAAGCCCATATCGGCGAAGATCGCGGTAATCTCGTCGATCACCTGGGTGATCGGGTGTATCCGGCCGCGCACCTCCGGGGCCTCGCGCAGGGGCAGGGTGACGTCGACCCGCTCGGAGGCGAGCCGGGCTTCCAGGGCGGCTTCGACCAGGGCGCTTTTGCGCTCCGTGACGGCGCTCTGGATCCGGTCGCGCAGGCCGTTGATCAGGGGGCCGCGCACCTTGCGCTCCTCGGGCGTCATGGCGCCCAGCTTCTTGAGCAGGTCCGAGACGCTGCCCTTCTTGCCCAGCGCGGCCACGCGCACCGCATCGAGGGCGGCTTCGTCGGCCGCCGCCGTCACCTGGGCCAGGAGATCGCGTTCGAGGGTGTCGAGATCGGTCATCGCTGTCTTCGAGCAGGGGTGTCGGAGCCGTCGTCGCGGCGTGCTCTCGCGCGTTGTTCGTCCGCACGCAAGCGCGCGTGGGGCGTATCGCCCCCCAGAACGACGAAGGCGCGACTCTCAGGGGAGAGCCGCGCCTTCCTGTGTCTCGCCGCAGGCCTGAGGTCAGGCGGCCTTGGCGGTGGTCTCGGGGAGGGCGGCCTTGGCCTTCTCGACCACGGCGGCAAAGCTCGCCGGCTCGTGGATCGCCAGCTCCGACAGCGCCTTGCGGTCGACGACGATGCCAGACTTGGCCAGACCGTTGATGAAGCGCGAATAGGTCAGGCCGTGCTCGCGCACCGCCGCGTTGAGGCGCTGGATCCAGAGCGCGCGGAACGTGCGCTTCTTATTCTTGCGGTCGCGATAGGCATACTGCATGCCCTTCTCGACCGCCTGCTTGGCGATGCGGATCGTATTCTTACGCCGGCCGTAATAGCCCTTGGCGGCCTTCAGAACTTTTTTGTGCTTTGCGTGACTGGTCACGCCGCGCTTGACGCGGGCCATCGGTTATCTCCTGGGTTCGACGAAAGACAGTGGCAACGGGTGTCGAAGGCTTACCGCGCGTTCGGCAGGAAGTACTTCTTCACGTTGGCGGCATCGCCCTCGAACAGGGTCGTGGTGCCGCGCAGGTTGCGGATCTGCTTGGTCGTCCGCTTGATCATCCCGTGGCGCTTGCCGGCCTGGGCGTACATCACCTTGCCGGTGCCGGTGATTTTGAAGCGCTTCTTGGCGCCTGATTTGGTCTTCAGCTTGGGCATTTGGCTCTCCGTTGCGCTAAAATCCCTCTGGCCGCCCCGCGAGGGTCGGATGAGGTGTGCGCGATGATGCTTCTGGTGGAGCAGCACGAGCCGCCACGGCAGCCCTATCGGCCGGGCGGTTCGACGCGGTGCGGCTTATGACAGAAACACGCAGCCACGGCAACGGCTTCCGGGCCGGGTCGGCGCAACCGGCCCACCACCGCGTCTACCAGCGTGAGGCCGCTCGCATCGGGGAATGCGGGGACAGCTCCCGCGGCGCACAAAACTGGTCGCGACAACCCCTCGGCGCAGGAACCATAACCTTGGCCGTCGGTTTCATTCATGTCCCGCTCAGGCCGGCAGGGTTAGACCCCCCGTCAAATACGGCCAACCAGGAGACACTTCGTGCGCATTGCCCAGATCGCTCCGTTGTCGGAGGCCGTCCCTCCGAAGTTCTACGGCGGCACCGAGCGCGTCGTCAGCTGGATCACCGAGGAACTGGTCCGCCAGGGCCACGACGTCACTCTCTTCGCCAGCGGCGATTCGGAGACGTCCGCCAAGCTCGCGGCCTGCACGCCTGAGGGGCTGCGGCTGCTCGGCTACCGCGATCACACGGCCAGCCACCTGGCCATGCTGCATCAGGTGCACCGTCGGGCCCACGAGTTCGACATTCTGCACTTCCACATCGACCTGCTTCAGTATCCGATGTTCGAGGATCTGAACCACAAGTGCATCACGACGATGCACGGGCGGCTCGACGTGCCGGACTTCATGCCCGTCTATCGCACCTTCACGGGCATGCCGCTGGTCTCGATCTCCGACAACCAGCGCGAGCCGATGCCGCCGAACGTCAACTGGCTGGCGACGATCCATCACGGCCTGCCGTCGCAGAACTGCCCGTACTCCCCGGAGGCCAAGGGCGGCTACCTGGCGTTCCTCGGCCGCATCTCTCCTGAGAAGCGTCCCGATCGCGCCATCGAGATGGCGATCCGGTCCGGCACGCCGCTGAAGATCGCCGCGAAGGTCGACAAGGCCGACCAGGATTACTGGGATGAGGTCATCGAGCCGATGACCCATCACCCGCTGGTCGAGTATATCGGCGAGATCAACGAGGAGCAGAAGAAGGCCTTCCTGGGCAACGCCCTAGCGCTCGCTTTCCCGATCGACTGGCCGGAGCCCTTCGGCCTAGTCATGATCGAGGCGATGTCGGCCGGTACGCCGGTGATCGCCTTCCGCAATGGCTCGGTGCCGGAGGTGATCAAGGACGGTGTGAGCGGCGTGCTCTGCCAGACCATGGACGACGCGGTCGAGGCCGTGGCCAAGGTGAAGACCATGAGCCGCGAGGGCGTACGCCGCCACTTCGAGGGTCAGTTCACCGCCGAGTGCATGGTCAAGAAATACGTCGCCGCCTACGAGGAGCTGCTCTCCCGCGGCGCCGACGTGATCCAGCTGCCGAAATCCGGTTTTACGCCGCATTACGGCGACGTGAATGGCTCTGCGCGGCCGGCGATCTCGGTCGCGGCGATGCCGGCCTGAGCACCGGCATCGGGCTTGCGAGAGACGGCCAGCCCGGCCTAGCGTCGTAAAGGCGCCTCATCCGAATGGTCACGAGGGCCGCCGCATCAGAGCCGATGCGGCGGCCCTCTCGATTCGTACCCCTCACACGCACTCGGAGACGTTCTGCATGGCGGCGGAGAATACGGCGGCCCACAATGCGGCCGCCCGGACACAGGCCAGCACCGTCACGGTGGCGCCCGGCTTCCAGGACGCCGACGATGTGCTGCCGACCTACCACATCGAGGCCCATACCTCCCTGGTCGAGCGCCCCCTGCGGGCGCTGAAGTTCGGCGAGGCGTTCGGGGTTCTGGATTCCTACGGCGATATCGGCGTCCAGCCCGGGCCGGAGGGCCTGTATTTCCAGGATACCCGCTATCTCTCCCGGCTCGAACTGACCGTGGAGGGCCAGCGCCCGCTGATGCTGTCCTCGGTGATGCAGGACGACAACGGCGCGCTCAGCGTCGACATGACGACGCCCGACATCCGTCTCGACGCCCATGACGAGACCTCGATCCCGCGCGAGACGATCGCGATCGAGCGCACGAAGTTTCTGTTCCGGGGCGCCTGCTACGACCGGATCGGCCTGCGCTCATTCGATTCCAAGCACCGCCGCCTGCGCATCGCCGTCACCTTCGACGCGGATTACCGCGACCTGTTCGAAGTGCGCGGCACCGACCGCAAGGAGCGCGGCAAGCGCGGCGTCCTGGTGGCGAGCGACCGGGAGGTGCAGTTCCGCTATGTCGGGCTCGACGAAATCGTGCGCACCACCTCGTTGCACTTCGGCCCCAAGCCGGATCTGATCGAGCCAGGCCGCGTCGCCTTCGACGTTTCCCTGCCGCCGGAGGGCCGCGCCTCCCTGTTCATTCGCGTGACCTTCGAAGCGCATCGGGCCTTCACCAAGCCGCCGAGCGGCGAGATGGTCGGCGAGGATGCGGCCGCGAAGCTGACCCTGGCGGCCAATGTCGGGGGCGCCCGGCGTGAGCCGAAGGATCTGGGCGAGGGGACCATCTTCGCCCGGGCCTACCGCGATTCGCGTCGAGACCTGCGCGAGCTGACCGCCGGGATCACCACGATCATCTCGTCGAACGACCAATTCAACGAGGGCCTGTGCCGGGCCACCGCAGACCTCTACATGCTCGCGAGCCGGACCCCGGAGGGGATCTACCCGTTCGCCGGTATCCCCTGGTATTCGACGGTGTTCGGCCGCGACGGCATCATCACGGCCCTGATGGCGCTGTGGATCGATCCGAAATTCGGCCGCGGCGTCCTGCGCTACCTCGCCGCCACCCAGGCCAAGGCGGTCGATCCCGCGGCCGATGCCCAGCCCGGCAAGGTGCTGCACGAGACCCGCCGGGGCGAAATGGCGATGCTCGGCGAGGTGCCGTTCCGCCACTATTACGGCACGATCGACGGCACGCCGCTCTTCGTGATGCTGGCGTGGGAATATTACGCGGTGACGGGCGACTTGGAGACCATCCGGGCGATCTGGCCGTCGCTCGAACTCGCGCTGGAATGGATGGATCGCTACGGCGACCGGGACGGCGACGGCTTCGTCGAATACGCCCGCGACACCGACAAGGGTCTCGAGAACCAGGGCTGGAAGGACAGCCACGATTCGATCTTCCACACCGACGGCCAGCTGGCCAAGGGCCCGATCGCCCTGTGCGAGGTTCAAGGCTACGTCTATGCCGCCAAGAACGGCATGGCCAAGCTCGCCGCGCTCCTTGGGCACGACCCGATGGCCGAGCGCCTCTCGCACGAGGCGGCCGCCCTTCGCGAGCGGTTCGATGCGGCCTTCTGGAACGAGGAGATCGGCACCTACGCGCTGGCGCTCGATGGCGCCAAGAAGCAATGCGCGGTGCGCTCGTCGAATGCCGGGCACGCGCTGTTCACCGGCATCGCCAAGCCGGAGCGGGCGGCCCGGGTCGCCGAGACCCTGCTGTGCAAGGACGGCTTCAACGGCTGGGGCGTGCGGACCATTGCCAAGGGCGAGGCCCGCTACAACCCGATGTCCTACCACAACGGCTCGATCTGGCCGCACGACAACGCCCTGATCGCGATGGGGCTTGCCCGCTACGACCGCAAGCACGAGGCCGCGCGCATCTTCCAGGGGATGTTCGACACCGCGCTCTACCAAGACCAGAAGCGCCTGCCGGAGCTGTTCTGCGGCTTCATGCGTCGGCGCCAGCGCGGCCCCGTCGCCTACCCGGTCGCCTGTAGCCCGCAGGCCTGGGCGGCGGCGGCGCCGTTCGCGTTCCTGGCCGCCTGCCTCGGCCTGGAGCTCGACCACGACCGCAACAGCGTCCGGCTGAAGAACCCCATCCTGCCGGGCTTCCTCGATGGCGTAACGCTCTACAACGTCAAGCTGGGGGCCTCGCGCCTGGATATCCGGTTCCAGCGCTACGACGACGACGTCACCGTGTCGGTACTGCGCCGTCATGGCGACGTGCAGGTGATCGTAACGAAATAGGCCTGCGCACCTCCCGCCGCGGCCCGGTGACGGCGCCGCGTCGGGAGGCGCCAATACTCAGGTGTCGCTGCCCGGCAAATCAAGCACGATCGCGGCGGCTTCGGCTCTCTGCCAGACCCGCCGGACCGGATAACTCCTGTCATGGCCGGGCACAGCAAGGGTGAAGGTCAGCGGCAAGCGATGCCGACGCGAGACCGAGAGCATCGCGCCGGTCGGCGACATGTCCCGCACAATGCAGGGGACCGAATCGCCGTCGGGATACTGGATCGTCGCCGGGATCAGCACGTCCCGCCGCTGGCCGTCGCGCCTGTTGACCGTCTGATCGACCGGGACGCCACCCGCCCTGCTTCCCATCTGCTCCATCCCTTCATGCGTTGATTGTTTGCGCGCAGCATACGGACCACAGGACTGAAACAGTCTGACCGTGCCGCCGATCAGGACTGACTTCACGCGCTTGTGTGACAGGCCGGCAATCCGGCAAACTTTAGTCGACCGGAAGCGCTCCACGTTCGGGATATTTGGAGCCCGCGCGGCGGTGATCCGGTTCTGCTCCCCGTCGGACCTCGATGCTCGGACCCGGCGCGCGGGACAGCCCGGATCTGCGCGACTTGGTGTAAGGGGCACAGCCAGCCTATCCACCTCGGGACACGCCCCATGCCGGCCGATCATTCCGCTCTGTCGCTCGCTCGAGCGCTGATCCGCTGCCCCTCGGTGACACCGGAGGATCGCGGCGCCCTCGATGTGGTGGCGCAGGCGCTGAGCGGGGCGGGTTTCTCGGTGGAGCGGCCGGTCTTCTCCGAGCCGGGCTATCCCGACACCCCGAACCTCTACGCACGGATCGGTGATCGCGGACCGTGCCTTGTCTTCGCCGGGCACACGGATGTCGTGCCGGAAGGCGACGGCACTTGGCGCCACGGCCCGTTCGAGGCCACGGTGGCGGATGGCCTGCTCTACGGGCGCGGCGCCGCCGACATGAAGGGCGGCATCGCCTGCATGCTGGCCGCGACCCTGGCGTTCGTCGCGCGTCGGGGTGGCACGGTCCCGGGCTCGATCGCCTTCCTGATCACCGGCGACGAGGAGGGACCCGCGGTCAACGGGACGGTCAAGCTGCTCGACTGGGCCCGCGCCCGGGGCGAGCGCTTCGACCACTGCCTGCTGGGCGAGCCGACAAATCCGGGGCGGCTCGGCGAGATGATCAAGATCGGCCGCCGCGGCTCGCTCACCGGCAAGCTGACCGTGCTCGGGCGCCAGGGCCACGTCGCCTACCCGCACAAGGCCGAGAATCCGATCCCCGGGCTGCTGCGGCTCGCCTCGGCGCTGGTGGCGGAGCCGCTCGACGGCGGCACCGCCCATTTCGACGCCTCGAACCTCGAATTCACGACGATCGATGTCGGCAACCCCGCCACCAACGTGATTCCGGCGACCGCCCGGGCCACGTTCAACGTCCGGTTCAACGACGACTGGACTGCGGCCAGCCTCGGGGCCGAGCTCCGCCGGCGGCTCGAGCAGGCCGCCGGCAACGCCGTGCGCTTCAGCCTCGACCTGCAGCCCTCGAACGCCCCGGCCTTCCTGACCCAGCCCGACGCTTTCGTGGATTTGGTCTCCCGGGCGATCCAGGTCGAGACCGGCCTGACGCCGACGCTGTCGACCACCGGCGGCACCTCGGATGCCCGGTTCATCAAGGGTGCCTGCCCGGTGATCGAGTTCGGCCTGGTGGGCGAGACGATGCACCAGGTCGATGAATGCGTGGCCGTGGCCGATATCGAGCGGCTGACGGCGATCTATGAGCGGGTGCTGGAGGATTATTTCCCCGCGGAGCGCTGACCGCCCGGCGCACAGGCAGATCCCGTTCGACCGGTCTTTCCAACGCACGCCCACATCATGACATGCCCGGCGATCGCAGATCGCTGGACCTCGAAGGAACCCTCCAGGGGTCGCACGGCCGGCTGGAAGGCTCCTTCGAGGCCTCCGCTTCGCTTCGTCACCTTAGGATGAGAGGAGGGTGGGATCTCGGACGCCGAGTATCGTCACCCGCCGGAAATCGCGATTTCGAAAAATCTCTCAGGCGTAATCCACCCCCACGAAGGTCAGCCCACAGGCCGGCGCCAGCGGCCCGCACCGGCGCTTCTCTCCCGAGGCCAGGATGTCGGCGACGTCGTCACCTGAGAGGCGTCCGCAGCCGGCCAGCATCAGCGTCCCGACCATGGCCCGCACCTGATGGTGCAGGAACGAGCGCGCGCAGGTCCTCACCACGATCTCCTCGTGCAGCGCCATCGTGGTGCGGGCTACGTCGAGCTGCTCCAGCGTCCGCACGGGGCTGTTCGCCTGGCACTCGGCCGCGCGGAAAGCGGAGAAGTCGTGGAGACCGACAAGGCGCTGGGCGGCGTCATGCATCGCATCCGGGTCGAGCGGCCAGGGCACGTGCCAGACATGGGCGCGGGTCAGGGCCGCAGGGCTGCGGCGGTTGAGGATGCGGTAGCGGTAGTGCCGGCGGATCGCCGAGTGCCGGGCGTCGAAGCTCGGCGGGACGATCTCGGCGAAGAGCACGGCCACGGGGTGCGGCCGCAGATGGGCGTTGATGGCGTCGCGGACCGTGTCGGTCCGCCAGTCCTTGGCGAGGTCGAGATGGGCAACTTGGTGGATGGCGTGCACACCGGCATCGGTCCGGCCGGCGCAGGTGAGCCGGGCATCCTCGCCGGAGAAGCGCGTCACCGCCGCCTCGATCGCGCCCTGGACCGTGGCTTCGTCGGCCTGACGCTGCCAGCCGCAGAACGGCGTGCCGTCGTATTCGATGACGAGCTTGTAGCGGGGCATCAGCCGAGATGCGTGCCGGGCGCGATGCGCGCGCCGCGCACGAACTCGGCGCCGCTGGTGCTGCCGCCCTTGCCGGCCCGGCGCAGCTCCGTCAGCCGAACCGCCCCTGTGCCGCAGGCGACCAGGCCCTCGGCATCGAGGAGCGTTCCCGGCGCGCCCGTGCCAGCGCCGGCCGCGGCGCGCAGGACCTTCACCCGCTCCGGCCCCTTGCCGAGATCAACCGCGAAGAACGCCCCCGGGAACGGCGACAGGCCGTTGATCCGGTTCGCGACCTCCACGGCCGGAAGCAACCAATCGATCCGCGCCTCGTCGTTGCTGATCTTGTGCGCGTAGACGACGCCCTCCGCCGCCTGCGGCGTGAAGGTCAGGGCGCCCCGGTCCAGGCGCTCGAGGGCCTGGGACATCAGCTCGGCCCCGAGCGGCATCAGGGCGTCGTGCAATTCGCCGGCGGTCATGCCCGGCGCGATCGGAACGCGTCCCTCCAGGGCGACGGGGCCGGTATCGAGCCCGGCCTCCATGCGCATGATGCCGACGCCGCTCTCGGCGTCTCCAGCCATCACGGCGCGCTGGATCGGCGCGGCTCCCCGCCAGCGCGGCAGCAGCGATCCATGCAGGTTGAGGCAGCCGTGCCTCGGCACATCCAGGATCGCCTGCGGCAGCAGCATCCCGTACGCGACCACGACGGCGACGTCGGCCCGGTGCCCGGCGAAGGTTGCGGCGGCGTCCGGGCTGCGCAGGCTTGCCGGCGTCAGGACAGGAATGCCGAGACTGTCGGCCAGCGCGTGGACCGGCGAGGGCCGCAGACTCATCCCGCGGCCGGCCTTGGCGGGCGCGCGGGTGTAGACGGCGGCGATATCGTGACCGTCCTGCGCGAGCCGCGCCAGTGTCGGCACCGCGAAATCCGGCGTGCCCATGAAGACGACGCGCATCGGGGGTCAGGCCGCGTCGCGCTTGGCCACCTTGGTGAAGCGCTTGATCACCCGGTCGCGCTTTAGCTTCGAGATGTGATCGATGAACAGCACGCCGTTCAGGTGGTCGATCTCGTGCTGGATACAGGTCGCCAGGAGGCCGTCGGCCTCGATCTCCTGCTCCCGGCCCTCGATGTCGCGGAACTTCACCCGCACCCGGTCCGGCCGCTCGACTTCGGCGTAATATTCCGGGATCGACAGGCAGCCCTCGTCGTAGACCCGCTTCTCCTCCGAGGACCAGACGATCTCGGGATCGATGAAGACCCGCGGCTCGCGCACGCCCTCTTCCTTCGAGGTGTCGATGGTCACGACCCGCTTGGCGACGCCGACCTGGATCGCCGCGAGCCCGACGCCCGGGGCGTCGTACATCGTCTCGAACATGTCGGCCACGAGGGTGCGGATCTCGGGCGTGATCGGTCCGACCGGCTCCGAGGTGCGGCGCAGGACGGCGTCGGGGAGGATGACGAGCGGACGGATGGTCATGGCGGAAACCGGCAAGGGGAGCGCCACAGACGCGGACTCCGGGGATTCCGAGGCAATATGGCGTGGGTCGGGGCCGGTCAAATACCGGTTCTACAGGTCGCCGCGACACCGCGCCGGCAAAACCCTCAGAAGGTGGTGCGACTGCGGATCGCCGCGGTGAGCGTGCCCTCGTCGAGATAGTCGAGCTCGCCGCCGACCGGGACGCCGTGGGCGAGGCGGGTCACCTTGCGGTCGAGGTGCCGGATCGACTCGGTAACGTAATGGGCAGTGGTCTGGCCGTCGACGGTGGCGTTCAGCGCCAGGATGATCTCCTTCACCGCCGCATCGGCCGCGCGCTCCACGAGGCTCGCCAGGTTGAGATGCTCGGGCCGCACGCCGTCCAAGGCCGACAGGACGCCACCGAGCACGTGGTAGCGCGATTTGACCGCTCCGGACCGCTCCAGGGCCCAGAGGTCCGACACGTCCTCCACCACCACTAGGGTCGAGGGATCCCGCTCGGTGTCGCGGCAGATCGTGCATGGCTCGGAGGTGTCGACGTTGCCGCAACTGGAGCAGACCACGATGCGCTCGGCCGCCACCCGCATGGCGTCGGCCAGCGGGGCGAGCAGCGTCTCGCGCTTCTTGATGAGCTGGAGCGCGGCCCGCCGCGCCGAGCGCGGTCCCAGGCCCGGCATCCGGGACAGAAGCTGGATCAGGCGCTCGATTTCGGGGCCAGCGACGGCTTGGGGCATCGTGCCTCTGGGGCGGGGAATTGCTGAATGGGCGTCTGCGGAACGTTCGGCAGGGCATAGCCGCCCCCCGGCGGTGCGCAAGAGCGCATCTCCGCCCACCCCGATCTGGTCGTTCGGGCCGATGAGCCTGCGCGGTGCCGAAGAACATCCGTCCGCCGACTGTTACAACGGCGGCGTCCTGCGATCATCACCGGGGTCAAACGACTGCGTTCGCGTTGCAGGCCCCCCGCGACACCCGGTAAGACGGCAACGCTTGGCCGCCTATCCAGTATGGGGCGGACGAGCGACCGGGGAACGGAGATCCAGCGTGCGGCGGACCTGTACGACCGCACGGACGTCCCCCGGGTAGTCCCGGACTCCGCTGGCGTCCGGTCATGTCGCGTCGACGGCACGAACAGGGGCCCCGGGAGATACGCTCTTGACCAATATCGGTGATTACAACGCGGCCCACGGTGCCGACGCCGCCGGCTTCCGCGGCCTCAAGGCCGTCCGCTGGAACTTCGAGGCGCCGAGCCTCTACGAGGAGGCGCTGACCCGCAAGGAGGGCCAGCTCGCCCGCGGCGGCGCCCTCGTGGCGACCACCGGCAGCCATACCGGCCGCTCGCCCAAGGACAAGTTCGTGGTGCGCGATGCCAGCACCGAGAACGAGATCTGGTGGGACAACAACGGCGCGATCACGCCGGAGCAGTTCGAGACCCTGCGCCAGGATTTCCTCAAGCACGCCGAGGGCAAGGAGCTGTTCGCCCAGGACCTCTATGGCGGTGCCGACCCGGCCCACCGGGTCAAAGCCCAGGTGTTCACCGAGTTCGCCTGGCACTCGCTGTTCATCCGCAACCTGCTGATCCGGCCGGACCGGTCCGAGCTCGCGAGCTACGTGCCGGACCTGACGATCATCGACCTGCCGAGCTTTGCGGCGGATCCAGACCGGCACGGCTGCCGCTCCAAGACCGTCATCGCCATCGACTTCGCGAAGAAACTCGTCCTGATCGGCGGCTCGGCCTACGCGGGCGAGATGAAGAAGTCGGTCTTCACCTACCTGAACTACATTCTGCCTGGCCAGAACGTGATGCCGATGCATTGCTCGGCCAACGCGGCGCTCAACCCCGAGGGCGGCTCGGCGATCTTCTTCGGCCTGTCGGGCACCGGCAAGACCACCCTGTCTAACGATTCCTCGCGCCAGCTGCTTGGCGACGACGAGCACGGCTGGTCGGACGAGGGCATCTTCAACTTCGAGGGCGGCTGCTACGCCAAGACGATCCGCCTCTCGCGCAACGCTGAGCCCGAGATCTACGCCACCACCGAGCGCTTCGGCACCGTGATGGAGAACGTGGTGATCGATCCGGTCACGCGCGCGCCGAATTTCGACGATGCCTCGCTCACCGAGAACACGCGCTGCGCCTATCCGCTGGAGTTCATCGCCAATGCGAGCGCCACCGGCCGGGCCGGGCACCCGAAGAACATCGTGATGCTGACCTGCGACGCCTTCGGGGTGATGCCGCCAATCGCCAAGCTCACCGGCGCCGAGGCGATGTACCACTTCCTCTCGGGCTACACCGCCAAGGTGGCCGGTACCGAGCGCGGGCTGACCGGGCCCGAGGCGACCTTCTCGACCTGCTTCGGCGCGCCGTTCATGCCCCGGCACCCGAGCGTCTACGGCAACCTGCTGCGCGACCTGATCGCAAAGCATGAAGTCGATTGCTGGCTGGTCAACACCGGCTGGACCGGCGGCGGCGTCGGCACCGGCCAGCGCATGCCGATCCGCGTCACACGCCGGCTGCTCGCCGGCGCCCTCGACGGATCGCTCGCCCAGGCCGAGTTCCGCCGCGACCCGTATTTCGGCTTTGCGGTGCCAGTCTCGGTGCCGGGGGTCGAGGCGGACATCCTCACCCCTGTCAAGACCTGGGGCAACAAGAGCGCCTTCGTCGAGACGGCGGCGCGGCTAGTGAAGATGTTCGACGACAACTTCAAGCGCTTCGAGGCCCATGTCGATCCCGACGTGCGGACCGCCGGGCCGACCGCTCAAGCGATCGCCGCGTAAGCGTCTGAACGACCGGGCGGCCCATTGTGCGGCCGCCCGTGCTTACCCGAGCCCGGCGATCAGCTTCGCACGAAGCCTGTTCAGGATGCGCTGCTCGTCCTTGGTGAGCGGTGCCAGGACCCGGCGCTCGGCCTCGATATGGCGCGGGAGCAACGCATCGATGACCTCTGAGCCCTTCTGGGCCAGCGCGACCAGCGTCCCACGCCGATCCGACGGATGCTTCTGACGCTCGATCAAGGCGGCCTTCTCGAAGCGGTCGATCCGCGCGGTCATCCCACCCGATGAGATCATCGCGGCCTCGCACAGGGCGGTTGGCGTCAGCGCGTAGGGCGCGCCGGACCGCCGCAGCGTCGCGAGCACGTCGAACTGACCCTGCTGCAAGCCGAATTCCGCGAATACCGGCTGGCCGGCATGGGGCTGGGGCTCGGGGGCGCGCTGCTGTTTGCCGCGTCGCGCCTATAGGGTGCCGACGGGGGAGGGCTCTGGACCGGGCTCGCCCTCGCGGCGCCGCTGAGCGTCGCCGCCGGCATTATCTATCGCTCGGTGGCATGGCCCGACGATGCGTCGCCGCGCCTGTTGACGCCGATCATGGCTCTCACGGCCGCGGCGATCATCGGGGCTTATGCGGTTGCCTTCGGGATCCCGCTTATCGCTGTCCCCTCGGCCTCGACGGCCGGCCTGCTGCCGGTGCAGGCGGCGGTCATCGCGGCCACCTACGCGCTGCTCTTCGTCTTGCAGAAGCGTAGCGGCCCGGTCGGGCTCAGCCAGATCGGCTGGATCGGCGCGATCACCGGCAAGGGGCTGGCAGTGGCACTGCTGAGTGAAAGCTTCTCGCCGATCCTCGCGCTGGCGATCCCGCTCATTCTGGCCGGGATCGTCTTCGTCAGCCGGCGACGGCGTTGACGAGGACGCGGCACGCGATGGCTGGACTCATCCGTCCGATCCTCGTCCTCATCCTCAGGTGCCCGCGCCAACGAACCTCGAAGTACGAGGGGAGAGATTCAGGTGGCCGTGGCCCCGAACCCGTATCCGGGCCGCCCCTAAAACGGCAGCTTCATGCCGGGCGGCAGGGGCAAGCCCTTGGTCAGCTCGGCCATGCGCTCCTGCATCGTCGCCTCGGCCTTGCCGCGGGCGTCGTTGCAGGCGGCGACGATCAGATCCTCGAGGATCTCGCGCTCGTCGGCGACCATCAGGGACGGATCGATGCTGACGCCCTTCATCTGGCCCTTGGCGCTCATGGTGACGCGCACGGAGCCGCCGCCGGAGGCGCCGGTCACCTCGATCTCGTCGAGCTCGGCCTGCAGGGAGCCCATCTTCTCCTGCATGGCCTGAGCCTGCTTCATGATGCCCATCAGGTCGCGCATGCAGCTCTCTCTCGTCGCGTGAAGATCAGTCTAGGTGGGGATGATGGCGGTGCGCCGCCATGTGCGGCCGTGCCCACTCCTCAGAAGTCGTCATCCGGGACCTCGTCCGCCGGCACCGGGTCGCCGTCGCCCGTGATCGCCGGGTCGGCGGTCGGCGGCGGCGCGGTCTCGCGGACATCGACGATCTCGGCACCGGGGAAGCGCGTCAGCACCTCGCGCACGAACGGGTCGGCGGCGGCATTCTCGCGGCGGGTCTCGGTGGCAGCCTTGACGGTGGCATCGAGGGTCGGCGCGCCCTCTTCCTTGGAGACCGAGACGGTCCAGCGCTGCCCGGTCCAGCGCAGGATCGCGGCGGCGATGTCGGTGGCCAGGCTCGACCGGCCGCCCTGGGCGAGGCGGAACTCGATCCGTCCCTCCTCGAAGCGCACGAGGTGGACGTCGCGCTCCAAAGCGGTCTTCAGGAGGATGTCGCGGTTGGCGTCCGCGAGCGCGACCAAGTCTTCGAAGCGGGCGAGCCGTGGCGCGGGCGGTGCAGCTGGCCGCTCCACCGGAGCGACCATCGCGATCGGGGCCGGGGCCGGCATCGCCACCGGTGCCGTCGCGGCGGAGGCCATGGGCGCGCCGACTGGCATCGGCCGCGGTGCGACGGCCGCCGCCGCACTCGGGCCGCCACCGCGCAGGTCGGGGATTGGCGGCAGGGGCGGACGGCCGGAGGTGGCCGGGGCCTCCTCGACGGGCGCCGCCGCGGCCTCGGCCTTCAGCTGGCGCAGGGCCTCGTCGGGGGTGGGCAGGTCGGCCGCGTAGGCGAGGCGGACGATCGCCATCTCGGCCGCCGCCAGCGGACGCGGGGCAGCCTGGACCTCTGGGATCGCCTTCAGCAAGATCTGCCAAGCGCGCGACAGGGCGCGGATCGAGAGCTTCTCCGCGAACTGGCCGCCGCGCACCCGCTCGGTCTCGCTGAGCGTCGGGTCGGAGGCGGTCTCGGGCACGACCTTCAGCCGTGTCACGAGATGGGTGAAGGCCGCGAGGTCGGACAGCACCACGGACGGGTCGGCGCCGGAATCGTACTGCGCCCGCAGCTCGGCGAAGGCCGCCGGAACGGCGCCGCGCATCACCGCCTCGAACAGGTCGAGAATCCGCGCCCGGTCGGCGAGCCCGAGCATGTCGCGCACGCTCTGGGCCGTGACCGCGCCGGCGCCGTGGGCGATGGCTTGGTCGAGCAGCGAGAGCGCGTCGCGCACGGAGCCCTCGGCGGCGCGCACGATGGCGCCCAGAGCCTCGTCCTCGGCCTCGACCTTCTCGGCCGCGCAGACCTTGGCGAGATGGGCATGCAGGACCGGCGCCTCGACCCGGCGCAGGTCGAAGCGCTGGCAGCGCGACAGGATCGTCACCGGGACCTTGCGGATCTCGGTGGTGGCGAACACGAACTTCGCGTGGGGGGGGGGCTCCTCGAGCGTCTTCAGGAAGGCGTTGAACGCCTTCTCGGAGAGCATGTGGACCTCGTCCACGATGTAGACCTTGTAGCGCGCGGAGACCGGCCCGTAGCGGATGCCGTCGATGATCGCGCGGACGTCGTCGATGCCGGTATGCGAGGCGGCATCCATCTCCAGCACGTCCATGTGCCGGGATTCCATGATCGCCGCGCAGTGCAGGCCGAGTTCCGGCATCGACACGGTCGGGCCGGTATCGGGGAGGCCAGCCCGGGTATAGTTGAGTCCACGGGCGAGGATGCGGGCGGTGGTGGTCTTGCCGACCCCGCGCACGCCGGTCAGCATCCAGGCCTGGGGTATGCGGTTGGCCGAGAACCCGTTGGCCAGGGTCCGCACCATGGCATCCTGGCCGATCAGGTCGCCGAAATTGGTCGGGCGGTACTTCCGCGCGAGCACCCGGTAGGGCGTCGCCGCGCTGGCGGGGCTTGCGAACCCGGGCAGGCCCGGCTCGTCGTCAGGCGTGCCGGTCGAAGCGTCCATGCCGTGTCGGGTCGGGCTTCCGAGCGCCAGGAAATAAGGTGGGAGGCTGGACGAAGACCCGCTCGGTCTCGTTAGGGCTGCTTCCTTCCGGACCTGACCCGGTTGGCGAGTTAAACGTCCCTCGCCAACCCCCCGCCGGCTATATGGCCGGGCTCTTGGCCGAACGCAAGCGCCGGCTACTCGGCCTTGCGCTTGACCACAGCGAGGGTCTTGGGATCGAGCTTCAGGTCGAACTGCTTGCCGTTGGCGTCGATCGCATCGTCGACCTCGATCATGCCGTCGTCGAGCTCGATCTCCTTCCACTTGGTGAAGCCCTCCTGGCGGAGCATGGCCTCGGCCTTGGCCTGCTGGTCGGGCGGAAGCTTCTCGTCGGCCCGGGCGGTGCCAGTGAGGCCGGCGGCCAGGGTGAGGGCGAGCAGGGGGGCGGCGAGGCGCATCGAAGTCTCCGTTTCGCAATTGCGTGCCGGCTTTGAACAGCAAGACCGCGCTCAGGTTCCCAGGGAACCGCGATCCTCTTGAGCGCGCTTCGATTTTCCAGCACAGCTAAGGTTGCCCGCCGCGCCGCGCCGGCACCGGGGTTCAGGACTGCCGACCTATGGTCACACGCGTCGCCACCGTGGCGTTCGAGGGGATCGAGGCCCGGGCCGTGGACGTGCAGGTCCAGATCATCCCGGGAAACGTCGTGTTCAACGTGGTCGGCCTGCCCGACAAGGCGGTAGCCGAATCGCGCGAGCGGGTGCGGGGCGCCCTGATTGCCTCCGGGCTGGCGCTGCCGGCCAAGCGCATCACCGTCAACCTCGCCCCGGCCGACCTGCCCAAGGAGGGCTCGCACTACGATCTCCCGATCGCGCTCGGCGTCATGGCGGCGATCGGGGCGATCCCACCCGACGCGCTCGGCGGCTACTGCGTCCTTGGCGAACTGGCGCTGGACGGCAGCATCACGGCGGTGAACGGCGTGCTACCGGCCGCGATCGCGGCGGGGGCGCGCGGCCTCGGGCTGATCTGCCCGGCCGCCACCGGGTCCGAGGCGGCCTGGGCCGGGGGCGACCTCGACGTGCTCGCCCCGCGCTCGCTGATCCAGCTCGCCAACCACTTCAAGGGCAGCCAGGTCATGGCCCGGCCGGAGCCCTCGGTGGCCGGCTTGGCGGGGCCGTTGCCGGACCTCTCAGACATCAAGGGCCAGGAGGGGGCCAAGCGCGCCCTGGAGATCGCGGCGGCCGGTGGCCACAATTTGTTGATGAACGGACCGCCCGGATCCGGGAAATCCATGCTGGCGGCCCGGCTCCCCTCGATCCTGCCGCCGCTCACGCCCCGGGAGTTGCTCGACATCTCGATGATCCAGTCTGTGGCGGGCGAGCTGAAGGACGGCGCGCTCTCGAACCGCCGGCCGTTCCGGCAGCCGCACCATTCCGCCTCCATGGCGGCGCTCGTCGGCGGCGGCTGTGACTTCCAGCAAATGCTGCGACTGTTCCAATAACTCTGCGACTGGCTAAGTCTGTCCGCAGAACCCGTGCGCTAGTGCGCCGCAGGTTATCCACAACGCTCCCCCGGCTGCTCGAGACCATGTCTCGCGTCCGCGTCATCTCCCCCCTCGCGACCCGTCAATTCCACGGGATTTTAAGCACCCTTCGTCAACCCTGCGGCTCCAGTTCGCGCCGTGGGTATCCGTGTGGCATCGCGCTCGTTCAACATGAAGGGGCTCCCGCAGGAGGGCACGTGGTTCATCCGCTGGATCGATAGTTTTGCCGAGCATCCGGCGTCCCTCTCCAATCCAGAGATTGGAGTGGCTCTTGAGCGCTTGCCGGATGACCACTGGGACGGAGTGACGTTCGCGGATGCAGTGGCGCGGAACGAGCCCTCGTCAGAGGGTGAAGACCGGCCGATGGAGAGCAGGATCTGCTGGCTGCATGCCGGCGTGATCACGGGTCTCTATCTCGGTGCTGTAATTCACAACGGCGGACATATCGGTCGGCTCACTGCGCCAATCGAGCTTTTTAGTGTCAAACTTCCGTACGATCTGCTCGCTCCGTCGCCGACTGATAAGAATCTGGGGCTGGTTCACGCGGGCACAAAGATCGGGACCCTTCTGGGGGACGATAATGAGCTGTCTCTCATCCCGAAAGACCTCTATCGGACGTTTCTGATCCCGCGCCTCGTCACACCGGTGAATGTTTTCGGTGGCGTGCTGATTCTACCGTCGTCAGTGGTGATCCGGGCCTTCCTATCGCCCGTGGGCGCTGTGATCCGGGACTTGGCGCGTCGGCCACCTGGGTCGCTTCTGGACGGTCTGCTTGGGCCGGGCACGGAGGCGGTATCCGACGAGACTTGGCGGGTGGCGCTCAATCCGAAGATCGGAGAGCGTCATGCTCCGCTGATTGCGAACCTGCACAAGGCGTTCAAGCCTTACGGCGGCAACGCCGCCATTTGCTTGAACGATGCCGCGCGCCGTCTGCGTCTCGCAGGCCCGCTGCCTTTCACGGAATGCACGCTCCAGATGGAGGTGCGTGTCTACCAGATCGCGCCGGGTCACTGGCTGGCGCTCGATGTGGCGAGTGCCCGCTGGCCGTATACGAAGCCCTCTGAGATCGACGTCATACGCTGGTTGAGGGATGTCGATAAACCAGACGAAGCTCTGCATCGTCCTGGTGGCCGACCCGGATTGGCGACCGAGGGTCAGATCGACATCGTCCAGAAGGAGGATTCACACGAAGCGGGCAACCTCGTGATGTGGGAGACCGGCGGGCCCGAGTGGGCGGCACTTCCCCGCCAGCGTGTGGTCCGGGAGCGCAATAGTCGCGAAGCCGAACGGTGGGTTGGCTTGAATGACGAGAGCCCTGCGTCCGAGGCCACGATGGGCGGCTCCGGGCCGCACGGGGTGCTCGACGAGGTCTCCTACGATCTGCATCCTGGCGAGCCGTCGCAACTCGACCGGATCGTTCGGTTCGAGGAGATTCTGGCGCTGTTTGACGAACTTCGCACGCCGGATCCCGGAGGGCGGAGGGGGACGATCACGTCTGTAAACCCGATCGCTCCGAAGGAAGCCGCCGACCAGGTCCTGGCGGGCATTCACCCGGTCTGGCGATTTCAGCAGAACGACAAAAACCCCAACCCTTGGGTGTGGTGGAACCCCCGGGCGACGCCGAAGCGATGCCGCACGGCCCTCGTCTGTCACCTCGCCGTGCCGGGGCATGGCGATGCGACGTGGTTCGAGATTGAAGGGCGGACCGAGAAAGATTTGTACCGTGCGCTGATCGTCGGCCGCCTTTTGAGCGAGCCGGAGATCACCGCGGTCATGGCTGCCGTGTCTGACAAGACCAAGGTGCGCGACGTCGACTACGGCACGGTGCTGCCGACCTGCCCGAAACCCGCCTTGTGGAAGCATTATCGGGACGAGACGGGTCGGCTTAGCGCGGATAGCGCTTGGCGGAAGCTCTTGGCCGCGTTCGATGGCTGACCCTGTGGTGATCGCTCCGGTCTTCGATGTCAGTCGCGCGGTGCAGCCGCGTCGAGTTATGTGGGCGGCGCTATTGAAGCCAACCACGGTCGAAACCAAGTTCCATCCAACCTTAAAGAATCAGGCGTTTCCTATCGAAACATACACGTGATCATGGGGCCGCTGACGACAATGCGGTCGTCAACGGCCCCTTCAAGCGCATCAAGCGAAGTTATAATTGTTGTCGTACTGACGCTTGATCGTTTCCAGCGACGCTCCGTAATGGCGGGCTACGCGGCTCTCTGGTTGATCGTCTTCCTCGATCATGGAGATGACGCCTTGTGCTGGCGCGATGAACTCGGCTGCAAAGGCGCGTCCAACGGCTTGCCGTTGAGTGCGCAGACCACTGACACACGCAGATCGGCTGCCAAATGCGAGGTATTCGCCAACCGCCCGCGCCAGCACGAAGGTGTTCGCAGTGCCGGAGCGGTTTTCTAAGACGACGGTGGGACGGTCATCATACGTTGATTGAAAGGCCTTCAGTGACCCCGGCGCTTCTGGACTAAGGGCGACGGTCCGGTCCAATCCAGCCAATCGACTCAACCCCTCGAGGTGTCCGACCGGCCGATCAGGCTCCATGCGAAGGGACCTCCGGGCTGCGCGCGCCAAGGCAGTCCCGAACTCCCAAGGCCGTGCGCCTCTTTCGCCCTCATCGATGTGGCATGCCTGCCGCAGATCAATCAGGGCATCCAGGGTGTTGATCCGACCTTTCTCGCGTATCTCAGTCTGAGCCCACCGACTTCCCTCCTCGACGTCGTCGTTCAGAACGGCCGAGGCGAAGTCCAGGCGTGCATCCTCATCGGCCATCTCGGATATGAGCGACCGGACCCGCTCGGCATGGGCTGCCGGCAACCCGTAAGGCGACAAGCCCAGAGCTCCCGCTGTCCGACAGAAATGCTGGTCGTCCGCATAATGTCGCGAATCTTCGATCCGTGACACCAGTGACTCTAGGGGCCGATCAAACCGATACCGACTCCGTAGCGTGGCCACGGCGGGTTTCAGGATGCTGGCAATCCAGTGATCTTCGAGATCCGCGACGCTCGGGCCCGTGTGATCGCGGCTCGGCTGGATCGGCGGGCTGCGGCGGTTTCGGGTCCGCAACTCGATGATCCGTCCCCATGCTCGCACTGTGACGGTAGTGGCGTCAGCGGAGTCTTCGCGGTAAAAATCGCCGAGCTTGAATGGTGCATCCCGGCGATACAGCATACGCCACCAATGCTCAGCCATGTGACAGGCAAAGGCAGTCGTGTCGCCTGATCGTGAGAGTTGGATCAGTGTTCCCTGCTGATTTCTCACAGAAGCGGACACGGTTCCGCGAACGCAATCCGTGTCATCAGGCGCGTCGTCTGCGGTTGGCGAGATCGCCACTGTGAAGGCTGGTTGAGCAGGCTCGACGACCGGCTCGAGGGGAGCCGGTTCGGCGTTCGCGTCATCAGTCAGTGTCAGACGCAGTTCCTCAGCCTTCTCCTGCCCGAGCGGGGTCAAGCTCGGAATTGACCGACGTCCATCCGACACAATGGTGATGAGGCCAGCGCTGACGAGGGCATGGATTGACCGGCTGACGTTCGGTTGTGCCCGTCCGGCGAGATCCGACAGCTCCGAGATGCTGCCCGGCTTCCGATGAAGGATGAGTGCCATCAAGTCGCGATTGTTCGGCGAAGACAGCGCCGACACCACATCGACCGGCTGGGCCTCTGCAGCGGCCGCGAACCGTGCCAGCATCCTATTTTTGAGGGTCTGTCCGGAGATAGTCGGCATGACCGATCCTCACTCTACGAATTCAAAGGCGATGCCGTGGGCGGCGCAGTACGCTTCGCAGCGGGCGAAACCGTCTGTGATCAACCCGCTGGCAGTTGTGAAGTTGTATGGGATGCGAGTTTCGACGCGACTAGCCGGATGCTCGTGATCGAACGGCTCATCTGGCCCTGCGCCATCGTAGGCGTGAGCATTATCGAACGCTAGGAGCCGCTTGTGGGCGGCATCCTGGAGAATGAAAGCATAGGACAACCCGTGCGGTCGTTGCGGTGTCACATCGCGATACTCTGCGCGTATGACGAGCTGTCCACCGTTTGTTAGCTGATAGACCCCCGCCCATTCGAAAAGCGTCGCGATGTCCGCTGATCCGTACATATATCATCCAGCGATATATATCAAGCCCGATCAGGGTCAGGCCCTCCCGCAATCTAGCGTTAGCATTCGACGGCAGTTTCAGCGAGTCGATGCTCCAGTGCGCCATCATCTGAGCCGTCTTGCGAGCCGGTGCGAGGATCCACGCCACTGCAACAGCATCATGCATGTGTCGGCGTTCGGTAGGGCGACGCACCCATCTTTAATCCTTATGCAGTTTTGGAGTGCGCGTCAGGTCTGAAGCTTTGCCATGGAAGTCACAATCTCTCGCAGCGCTGCAAGGTCGCCTGGGTCAGGCAGCCGATGGATCATGCGGTGGCAGTTCGCGCATAGGACCGCGAAGTCCGTTGCAAGATTGAGCATAATCGTTTGGTCCCTCGGGAGGCTGCCAAGCGGCTTACGATGGTGGACTTCGATGAAGTCGGAACCCAGGTCGCCGTAAGCCTGCCGAAAGTCGAATCCGCAGACTTGGCAGCGGCATCCGTGCCAGCTCTTGGCAGCGCGCGCGGCAGCCGAATTCCGTTCGAGCCGGTGGTGTAGGCGCATTTCAGGCGTCTCGGTTACGAGGATCTCCGAGACGGGATCGAGGTCGCCAAGCTCGAGGATCGGCTGGCTTGCGAGGAGGCGATCGAGGCCGCGGGCGACCGAGGCCGCCAAGCTGACACCGCTCTGGCGGATGCTTTTCAGTGCATCGTCTCCGAGGGTTCTGATCGCTGCCCGATCGATCAGACCGCCGGTGTCCGGATCGGCGATCATTTCTATCCGCAGCGGCAAATAGCGATAGCGTTTACCAGGCTGCTGACTCTTTAGCGGTCCAGCGACGGTGCCGACTGCGAAAACGCAGCGGTGCTCCGCCCCCTGGCCGAACACGTAGGCGTTGTCTCCGGGCTGCGTTTGGCCGGTTGCGCAGCGCCAGTCCTCAATGAACGCGCCGTCGACAGCGAAGCGCGCCATAAGACCATCGACGTAGGCTTTCGGGAAATCGCCGTTTGGCTGCCAGACGAAGACAAAATCCCGGGCCATTTTCTACGCTCTCTTGCGTCGAAGGTTGCGTGGGGCGCGACCCTCATCATGGTTTCAGAAAAGCCGATCCGAGAAACGGATATAGGCGTCCTGCATCGTCACGAGCGGTGCAATCTCTTCATAATTGAGGTCTTCGAGGAAGCGGATTTCGTCCTCGACCTCATCGGGGGCGACGTCCTTGTGCCACGCGCGGTATTTGCCGTCCTGTCCGCTCGACCAACGATAGCCACGTTGTTTCAGCTTGTCTTTGACTTGGTAGGGGGTGCCGATCGCCCAGACCTTGCGGGTTTCGCGAAAGGCGTTCTCGAGCAGCACGGCAAACGTGATCCGGTGGGATCGCGGCAGCGGCATCTCGATCAGCTCTAGAAGCGCGTAGCAGTCGTCGAGCGCGCGATGACCCTCGAACCAGAAGGCCTGCTGATAGGCCAGGTAGATCAGTTTGGTGCCCTCGACACCCTCCGCCCTCCACGGGACCTGGCTCATTGAGCAGGCCCATGCGAGGTGGACGAAGGCCTGGCTCAGGCGTTCGCAGAACTTGCGGTCGAAGTCGGCGTGATGGGCGATGACGAGATCGACCCCGTCGAGGAACTCGCGTAGCTCGGGCTCTTCGATAACGTGGCCCGCGACCATGGCGTCGGTGATGCCAGTGAGGCCCGTGATCTGCGCGGGGATCGGGCGGCCCGGATCCCGAAACCCCTGGAACGTGGCCAAGGGGCCGAGGACGGTGCCGCTTGCCGTGTAGGCGAACCGGATCATGCCAAGTTCGATGATGACGTCCTGGTTGTGATCGGTCCCGGTCGTCTCGACGTCGAGCAGGATGCCGATCTTGACGCCGTCCGGCAGCGGCCACTCGTAGAACGGGCGGGGTGCCAGCTTGCGCACCACCTTGTAGTTGGGCGACGCGGCGAGCGCGATAGCGTGGCATTCGGCCTCGAACTCGGTCATGCATGGCCTCCAGAATCCGAAAAGCCTGGCCGCCGCCCTAGGATTATGGGCTGCGCGCTAGGCTTCTGGTCCGAAGATGACCTGAGAACGAATCATGAACAAGGGGTTTGATCACCCCCCGAAATGTCCCGGATTGGCACATTTCGCTGCCACTTAGCTGCGATTGCGAGACTCGTGGATGTGCGAAAAAACGGCCGTTGCGGTGATCTCACCACCGGGACTTTTCATCCCCGTTTTCCACAGGCTGTATCGCCTCCCACGTTCATGACATGACCACGGTCTCGTAAATTGCTCACGGGGCAATGAATTTCAACAGTTGCGGTTGTCAGGGCGGCGCGCGATGTCAAACAACCAGCACATATTGAGCTACTTGGAATACTACGCCAAATTCTCTCAGCCGCCAGGCTATGCCGTTATGATCAACGGACCCTGGGGGATCGGAAAGACGAGTTTCGTTACCAAATTCATCGGTGGTCTACAGACTGAGGAATACCGAGCCGTCTATATCAGCTTGAATGGCTTGACTAATTTCGAGGAGATTGATCGCGAATTGTTCCGTGTGATGCACACGGTGATGGGGAGCAAGCTCTTTGGTGCGGTAGCAAGCCTTGCGAAGACTGGGCTAAAGGTCGTGAAGGGCATATCCATCGACGTGAACGTGTTGGATTTGGTCAATAAGTATACGGCAAATCTATACGTATTCGATGACCTTGAGCGTTGTGGAATGCCAGCAGTTCAAGTGCTGGGGTACATCAACGGCTTTGTCGAGCATGGACGCCGCAAAGTTATAGTGATTGGCTTCGATGAAGAGATCAAAGATATTAAGCAGTTTGATTTAGTTCGTGAGAAGGTCATAGGAATGACCCTCAGGTTTAACTCCGTTCTAAGCGAAGCATTGCCGGCATTCATTGGCAAGGTCGGGGACACAGGTGCGAAGGAATTTCTGGCAGCAAAATCCGATATTATCGTCGCCATCCACGATCAGGCAGCGAAAAATAATCTCCGCATTCTCCAGCAAGCCATTTGGGATTTCGAGCGGTTCTATATAGCTCTCGAAGACAGGCATCGGAAAAACGATGATGCGATGACCGCGTCATTGCGTCTCCTGCTCGCTTTGTCGATGGAGGTTCGAACAAGAGGCCTCAAGGAGGATGATCTGCGCGAGCGTCAGACACAAATCGTACGATTTATGATGTCGCGCAATCCGCCCAGTCCATTTCCGCATATTCTGGAGGCTCATCGACGCTATCCGGCGTCCAATGTTGGTAGCACCGTGTTCTGCGATGACACGCTTATTGCGATGCTCATCAATGGGGTTTTCGATGCTGGCGCGATCATCAAAGACCTGAACGCAAGCCTCTTTTTCGTGGATGTAGCCGAAGAGCCCGAATGGCGCACGCTATGGCACGGGATTGAAAGGACTGACGAAGAGGTGGCGTCCGCGTTAGCAAAGGTCGAGGACGGTTTCGCGAAACGCGCTTACACGATCCCCGGAGAGATCCTGCACGTGTTTGGCCTGCGCCTGAGGCATGCAGCGATTGGTGACCTTGGTATGTCGGCGCAGGCGGTCGTCGCGGAATGTAAGCGATACGTCGACGATCTTTACGACCAAGGCAGATTGGAACCGCCCGTCGAGGACGGCCGGTTGAGATTGCGCGAGACCGGTTTCGACGGTCTCCAAATCGCATCCTCTGACACCCCAGAGTACCGGGCCTTGTTTGCGTACTTGGAAAATAAACAGGCCATGGTAGCTGCGGATCGCTATCCGGGGATCGCACAAGATTTACTTGTAACTTTGCGAGATGCGCCTGCTGAATTTGTGAACGAGATTGCGCCGGGATCGGGCCAGCCCAGCAAATATAGAAGCATTCCTATTTTGGCGAGCATTGATCCAAAAGAATTTGTTTCGGTTTGGCTCGGTGTTCATCCTGGCCTTCAGCGGCAAATTCTGGATGCGCTCGCTACCCGTTATGAGCGTCAGAGCCTAAATGGTGATCTTAACGGCGAAATAGCGTGGGCCAACGATGTGTATGCGGGTATAAATTCTGCAGTGCATACAATGTCGTCTCATGGTCGGTACAGAACGAAAATCTTCTTGCAATATTCACTGGATAAAGTCGCAGAATTAACTTTGCCTGCCCCGGTGGCGCAGGCTGTGCCTATCTAGCACCGGCGTGAGAAACGGTTCGGAGTTATCCACAGCCGTCCCCAGACCAAAAATATGCCTTCGCGGTCGCCTTGCTTCGCGGGGAACCAGCGGCACATCTGTTCGCGTTCTGTTCTAATTCGGGAAGCGAGCGCGATGGCCGTCGCACGGATCGAAGAACTCCAGCCCGGCGGTCCGGGCTCGGTACGGATCCCGCTGATCGGCCAGAGCCTGTGCGCCGGCTTCCCGTCGCCGGCCGACGACTTCCTGGAGGGCGCGCTTGAGCTGCCGCGCTGGCTCGCGCCGAACCCGCCGGCGACGTTCCTGTGGCGCATCGCCGGCACGAGCATGCAGGGCGCGGGCATCTACGACGGCGATCTCGCCTGCGTGGATCGCAGCCTGACACCCAGCGACGGCAGCGTCGTCGTGGCGGCGATCGACGGCGCGATGTCGATCAAGCGCTACCGGCAGCAGGGGAACCGTGCATGGCTCGCCTTCGAGAACCCGGACCTACCGGTCTTCGCCGTCGAGGATTTTTCGGACGGCGTGATCTGGGGCGTGGTCCGGTTCACGATCCACTGGCACACGGCCAAGGCCGCGCTGAAGCGATGAGCCGGGCGATCGCGCTCATCGACGGCAACAGCTTCTATTGCTCGTGCGAGCGCGTGTTTGACCCGAAGCTCGCGCGGGTCCCGGTGATCGTGCTGTCGAACAATGACGGCTGTGCCATCGCCCGGACCGCCGAGGCCAAGGCGCTCGGCATCAAGATGGGCGATCCGTACTTCAAGATCCGCGGGTTGTGCGACGCGCAAGGGGTGCGCGTGTTCTCGTCGAACTACACGCTCTACGGCGACATGTCGGCCCGGGCGAACGCGGTCTACCGCGACTTCGCCCGCGACGTGGAGATCTACTCGATCGACGAGAGTTTTCTGGACGTCTCGGACGTGCGCGAGCAGGATCGCCGGGCGCTCGCCCTCGATCTACGGGCGACGGTGCGCTCTTGGACCGGTATCCCGACCTGCGTCGGCCTCGGGCCCACGAAGACGTTGGCGAAGCTCGCCAACCACATCGCCAAGACGGTGCCGGAACTCGGCGGCGTCTGCGACCTGACCGATCCGGTGCAGTACGATCACTGGCTGTGCCGGATCCACGTCGGCGAGCTTTGGGGCGTCGGGCGCGCCTCGCTCGCCAAGCTTGAGGCCATGGGCGTCGACAGCGTCGCCGATCTGCGCGACCTCGATCCCCGGCCGGTGCGCAAGGCGCTGACCGTGGTGGGCGAGCGGATCATCCACGAGCTGCGCGGCACGGCCTGCCTGCCGCTCGAACTCGTCCCGGCCCGCCGGAAGGGCTGCGCGGTGACCCGGTCGTTCTCCGGCCGCGTGACGGACCGGGAGACGCTGGATGAGGCGATGGCCGCCCACGCGGCGCGTCTGGGCGAGAAGCTTCGCCGCGACGACCTCGGGACCAATCAGGTGACGGTCTTCTACCACACGAGCGAGCACGACCGATGCGAGCCGATGCGCTCGGTCTCGACCGTGGTCAGCCTGCCCGAGGCGACGAACGACAGTCTCGCGCTGATCAAGGCCGCCATCCACGGGGTGGCCAAGACATGGCGCGAACAGGGGGCGCAGCCATGGCGCTATTCAAAGGCCGGTGTGATCACCACCGATCTCGTGCCGCTGGCCGAAAGCCCACGGGCGCTGATCGGCCAGCTCGACCGGGAGCGGTCCGCACCACTGATGGCGGCGCTCGACGCCTGCAACGCCCGCTGGGGACGCGGGTCTGTCGTACCCGGTCGCACAGGTTTCGCATCGCAGCGCGCGTGGAACACCAAGTTCGAGATGCGCACGCCACGCTATACGACGCAGGTGTCGGATCTTCCGGTCGCATGCGCTTAGATTGTGGAGCAACGCTCTTCTGACTTGAGCGTTGTCGCTTCGGATCAGGCTAAAACGTCAATAACACCGATGTCGAATGGTATAGAGACGGCGCAGACGCCGGAGCGGAAGCGCTTGGCCGTGTTCTTGGACGGTACGCGCAACACGGTCGATGACAACACCAATGTCTGGCGATTGAAGGCGTTGTGCGCGCCGTACGGTGCTGATGGCGCACGCCAGATCGCGTACTACAGCGTTGGGGTTGGCACGACGCGGACCGAGAGGGTCCGCGGCGGTGCCCTAGGCTTCGGCATCGAGCGGAACGTCTCCCGCGCCTATGAATGGATCGTCGAGAATTACGATCCAGGCGACGAGATTTTTATCTTCGGCTTCAGCCGTGGGGCCTACACGGCACGCAGCCTCGCAGGCTTCATCGCGCTGTGCGGCTTGCTGAAACCGGGCGCTCCGCTCGGGACCAGTCAGATGTTCGCCCGGTACCAGAGGGGCAATGAAACGCGTACGATCCGGTGGCTCAAGGCGCACGAGACGAGCGGCACGCTGACCGACGCTACGCGAGAAGAGCGCTGGATGCTCACCTATTCAACGCCGGTCCCGGTGAAGATGGTCGGCGTGTGGGATACCGTCGGTGCGCTCGGCGTGCCGATCCAGGCGATCCCCCTTTTGGATATGGTCCCGGGCCTGAGCCGGTCGAGCTACGCCTTCCTGCACACGGGGCTGCGGCTGCCGATCGAGAACGGCTATCACGCGCTCGCCATCGACGAGCACCGCGCGGCGTTCAAGCCGACGCTCTGGACGAAGAAGTTCAAGGACGGTGTGACGCCGGGCGAGATGGCTCCGCCTCGCGCGGTCGCCAACGTCGAGCAACGCTGGTTCGCCGGCGCGCACGCGAACGTCGGCGGCGGCTATCGGGACGACCTCTTCAGCCAGCTCCCGCTCCGGTGGATCATGGAAAAGGCGTCCCGCCATGGCCTGGCGTTCCGAGCCGACGTCGTCCTCGAAGCTGGCGTGCTGGAGATGCGCCCCCGGGACAGCTACGGCGAGTTCGCCAAGGGGCTGTACCGCTACGTCGCCCAGCCGTTCTATCGGGTGATCGGCGCACCGCCGGAGGTCTCGGGGAGCGATCGAGACGAGACCGTCAACGAGACGATCGATGCGTCCGTGTTCGAGCGCTGGCGCGCCGATCGGGGCTACCGGCCTCAGAATCTCACCGATTGGGGTCGCCGCTTCAAGGTCGAACCTGGTGCAGTGACGGACACCGTCTTCGCCCACGATCCGCACACGGTCGTACCCGAGACCACAAAGGACGCGACGGATGCCCCGTCTGCCTGAGCGCCGCCGATCGGTCGAGTGGACGGTTCAGACCTGGGAATTGGGTTGGGACGATCATCCCGACCCGGACGAGCCGGTCTGGATCAGCATCCGGAAATTCGATGCCCTTTGGCGGAAGACCGACGAGTATATCGCCGACGCGGGCGGGATCGACGACAACCAACCTCACAAGTACAAGCGGGCAGGGGAATGGCTCGGATCGGGCGAGCCGACCTGGATGCCGGTCGTCGGGATCGACCACTGGGGGCGTCCGACGATCACCGACGGTCGTCACCGCTATCTTTGGATGCGTGAACACGGGGCATGGTCGATGCCGGTGGCTGTCTCGGCGAGTGAAGCCGAGGCCGTACGCGCACTGTGCGGGACCCGGTACCGGACGTCATGGTTCGTCCCGCCTCGTCCGCGGGTGTACCTGCCGGTGATCCTTGCTGGGTTCGGCCTTGCTGTGGCGGGGCTCGTTGCAGTGGCTCGCTTGTGAGCGATCTATTGTCAGAATTGTCGGTTTCGTCAGTCCGATGCGCGATTGCGGATTAGGTTTGGCCCATCCCAGCGCTCGGCGACCACTGACAAACCTGACGATAGGGTCAGTAGGCTTGGCACTGAGTTCTAGGTCACAGTGATCACACGAATCGCAGGGAATATTCTGAGATTTGCGGGCCGGCCAAGCTTCGCTTAGCTTGAGCGTGCCTTCGAGCGGTTGGCCGAGCGACAGTGACGTGACGCCCAATCGACTGCACGCTGGCCTCGGATGGAGGCCTCATCCGCCCAGGTGTGGTGCGTGCCAGGTGTCTGCGTCGCGGGGAGGCCAGGGAAGGGGAAGTAGCTAGCCCCTGAACTGAGCCTCTCTCGGCCGGCCCGCTCAAGCGGCGATCGTCCGCACCTTCTGGCCGAGCGCTGCAGCAATAGCATCGGCGACTGCATCGGCATCGATCCGGAACCACTCTGTCGCGCTGTGTGGCGTGCCGTCTGGTCCGATGACTTTCAGGGCCACGTGATACGGGCGGAGCTGCTTATGAACAAGTCGCTCGGCTTCCTGGGCCGAGTGACCCTTGAATTCATAGGCGTCGATCAGCTCGACATCGGCGTACAGGTAGGTGGCCTGCGTGGCCGCCCGGCTGATCCGGTCCTCGACCCGCCCGGCCGTCGTGCCGACCTTGAGCAGTCCGGCGACCTCAGGGCGGGGCGACAACGATCTCAGCACATAGACGTACCCGGTCGATGCGCCCTCGAAGAGCGGACCAGCGCTGGTCGTCGGGATGCGGCGGGCATCCTTGTCCTCGTACAGGCGGCGCACGAGTGAGGACATCAGCAGATTCGATTCTGTGCCGTTCTCGAAGATGACGCGCAGGCGCGCATCGTCCTTGCCGTTGCGCCGATGCGGATCGCGCACGTCCGCGACCTGGAGCATCTGACCCTTCAGCACGAAGAACTCGCCGATGTCGACCCGCTCCTGGCTGAACGGTACGGGCTTGCGCAGGCGTTCCTTGACGCTCTGGCGCACGCTGTCGAACAGATCCTCGAACCGGTCGAAGTCCGGGCAGGGCACGCGATCGGCGACGTAGTCCGGCATCGCCCGTGGCTGCAGGGCATCGCGGACCTGGAAGATATCGGTCCCATCCGCCAAAAGCGGATCATCCATGGGATCGGCGGCCTGGCCGGCTGCGAATATCAAACCGTGGACGTCGAATGGCTCCAGGCCAGTGAGGCCGGCTTTCGAGGCGCGCAGGCCTGCGAGCTCGTTCGCCAACATGCGCTCAAGGACGCCGCGACCCTTCTGCGAGGCCGGCTCCGTCCCGTTCTCGGCGTAGAAGGCGTTGATGCGCGCCAGGACCTCGGCCGCCTGCTCGACGACCGGCGTACGCGACGCACGGACCTTCTCGTCGGGCGTCGCGAGCAGAGGGTCGTTGAGATAGTCGATGGCGTCCGGCGTCTCAGCCATGGGCGGCTCCAGCTGTGCGGCCGGCATCGGCTCCGGCGAGATCGGTTCGCCGTTGCCTGGCGAGCTTGCGCATGAACGCGAGGGCGTCAGCGAGACGGACCTCGCGCCCGTTCGGCGAGTTCAGGTTCGGCTCACGGCCTTCGCGCGCGATGAACTCCTTGATGCGGGGCATTAGGCGTTCGGCCTCGTCCTGGGTCATCGCCACCTTCATGGCGCGAACCTCGCCGTGAAGGCGAGCGAGGACGTCTTCGTTCAGCTCCTTCGAGAGGATCTCGTAGGCGTCAATGAATTCGCGCCGCCCACCGAGGAGATCCACCTGCAGGTCGCGCACGTCGAGGAAGCGCCGGGTCGTGCGGATGAAGTTGTCGCCGCCGCCGGGCAGTTGCGGGTCCTGAGCACCCTGGCCGGCCGCCGCTGCGGGCTCGTCCAATCCGAGGGGCAGCGTCTGGATCACGCTCGGGTCGTCCTTGACCGCGCGCCCGAGTTCCGAGCGCGCGCCAAACAGCGTGACCACGTCTTGGATGACGCTCTCGGGCTGATGCGGATAACGTCGCCGGACGATGTCTGTGGTGATCACATCGTGGATCACGTCGGCGTGGTGGGCATCCGGATTAAGCATCACCGTGATCGTCCGCGGGTCGCTCTGCACGTTGGCGACGAGGTCCGGGAAGTCGGCATCGACGATACGCACGGCCTCGTCCGAGACGACCGGTCCGTTGATGACCTCGATCTCCCCCGCATTGGTCACGGGTTCGGGCCGGCCGGTCTGAGGCTGTTGGCCGGTCATGTCGTCCGACCCCTTGTGCGTGCGGAATTTGAAGGTTGGGGCCATCACCTGCTCCATCAGCAGGGACACCGAGATCGCCTTCAGCATGTCGTTGACCGCCCGCGAGACGACGTCATCTTTCGCGAACGGTGCCGACACGAGGTTAGTGAACCGTGCAGCGACCTTGCCCGGTGCGTCGCGGGTCGCGCGGCCGATGATCTGCACCACCTCCGTGAGCGAGCCGCGGTAGCCTACCGTCAAGACGTGCTCGCACCAGATCCAGTCAAAACCTTCCTTGGCCATTCCCAGCGCGATGATCACGTCGACGTCGTCACGCGATTTGACCTTGCGCAGCGAGGCCATGACCTTTTCCCGGCCGGGGCCGTCGTCCACGAGGTTGGCGATCTTAAGGATGCGTCGGCCGTTTCGCACGCGCACGAAGCCGGTCGCGGGATCGACACCGAGGGGCTCGCCCAACGTGTCGACGATCGCATCGACCTCGAACATCTTGTCGGCGACGGCCTCGCTCGACCCGACATGCGGAATGTGGACGATGGTCTTCAGCGCCGGGTCCAGGGCCTCCCCCATCCGATCAAGATAGCGACCCTGATAGAAGCGGAAGCCGATGTGCAGCGTCTTCAGGTACTCGTAGCCGTTGAGCTGTTCGTAGTACGTGTAGATGACCCGCTCGAACCGGGCTTCATCCTCGGGGTGCAGGATCGCTTCCGTGTCTCCCCGGAAATAGGAACCGGTCATCGCCAGGACGTGGGCGCTGCCACGGTCCATCAGGCCGCGCAGGAACGTGCCGAGCTTGTTGTCGTCGTTCGTCGAGGCGTGGTGGAGTTCGTCCACACAGATGAGTGCGCCGTCGAAGGCCTCGATGCCGGCTTTGGTGAAGGCGAACCGCAGCGTGGCGTGCGTGCAAAGGGCGATGCTCTCGTCGGCAGAGCCGAGGAACGCGATCAGTTCTGCTACTTTGGAGCCGGTCTCTGAGCCGACACCGCAGAGGTCGCGGTCTAGCGTCCAATCGGCGAAGAAGCCACCTGTGGAGAGCTTCGTGTCTCGGAACGACGCGCCGATCGAGCGCTCCGGTACTGCGACGACGACCTTGCGGAGCCCCTGGTTCCGGAGCTTGTCTAGGCCGATGAACATCGCAGCGCGCGATTTGCCGGATGCCGGCGGCGACTTCACCAGGATGTACTGGCTGTCGCGCACATCCCAGACGCGGCGCTGCATGACGCGCATGCCGAGCGCATCCGTGCGCTTCGACGAGCCGTCTGCTGCATAGCGCAGCGTGGTATCGGACAGTTCAGCCACGGCGTTCCCCCTCACGCTCTTCTGCCGGGTTCGTCGGCGATGGCGCGCTCATAAAGCTGGAGCATATGCTCGATGCGGTCGGCGTCCGAGCGGTATCTCCGCGAGCCGAAGATCGCCTCGACGGTTTCGTCGAGGTCCTCGTGCGCCCTGCGCAGGTCGGCTGGCATGGTTTTAGGAGCGTAGAGATCACCAAGCGTACGAGCGAACCCGGCTTCTTTCCGGGCGCGGTCGATCTCCCACCAGTGCTCTTCAAGCTCTTCTTTCCGACGCTCTGACAGCGACGGAATCGGGAAGGTGTTCCAGACCAGTTGGTTCGAGTAGGACGGATCCTCCTTGAGGCGACCGCCGACGGTCTCCAGCCATAAACGGTGCAGTCTCGAAGAGAGAATACCGGCTTGCCAAATATCTCCGTCGTAGATCGCGTAAATCTTATTGCTCGGCACCGATGAGCTCGTCATCACATCAACCGGCAGCCAGGTCCGATTTTCGGATGTGATGGCGGGTACCATGATCAAGTGAGAGTTCGCTACGCCTGGACGCTGTAGGAAGCGGTAAGGTCGCTCTGCGAAGGACCGGGCGATGTCACTTGCCTTGTCTCCCAAGCGAGCTTGCCTGACGCCTTCGAACCTGAGAGACAGCGCGGGTATTGTTTTAGCTACCTCGTACTCTTCGTCAGCGATCCAGAGACACCACCGCTCAAGACCCTTCATCAGTTCTTGGCTGCCGTAGATTCGGCGTACGAATTTCTCAGCTTCCGGGTATTGTGAGATGAGTTCGTTGCGCTCTTCGCGATTGAGGAACAAATGCCCTCCATCTGTGGGCTTGTTGCCAAACGTCATCGGATCGATATGACCAGCAGGTCTGCGTAGCTTCTCGACGATCGTCGTGGTGCCCGGTGCGAGATACGGGCCAATGACATCAACTTCGCGCACGACATCGCCGTCGAATAAGCGTTTCGATTTCGAGGTTGGCAGACCCATCCCGACGATTACGCATGTCACGCCAGCATTGCGCGAGGCGAGGTTCGACCATTTGAAGGATCGATGGGCGAAGCGGATCTCAAGCTTGCTTAAAAGATGCGGCCATAGATCGGGCACCTGCATACCCTGCACAATCGAGTTGGTGGCGACGAAAGCAAAGGGGGCGCTGGTTGCAATGGCGTAATCCGCTGCCTTGGCAAACCACAAGGTGACGTAGTCCAGATTGCCCCAAATTCTGACGCGCTTGTCGAACACGCGAGCCATGTCCGCCTTCTGCGTCGGCGTCCAATAGGAGGAACCCTTGAATGGCGGATTGCCGACGACGTAGGTCTCTGTGTTCTCGTCTGACGGGCAGATCGCAAGCCAATCTGCGCGTGCAGAGTTGTCTCGCTCGATGCGTCCGGCCGCTGTCAGCGGCAGGGCGGGCGGGGCTTTGCCCATCTCTCGTCGGAAGATCTCGTTGACCTGGTACTCGGCGATCCAGAGACCCAGCCGGGCTGTCTGGCAGGCGAAATCATCGATCTCGATCCCGTAGAAGTTCTCGAGCTTGATGACTGGATGCGGCAACTCGCCCAGCCGACGGAACACCTCCATCTCGATTGCGCGCAGATCCTTGTAGGCGAGGATCAGAAAATTGCCCGAGCCGCAGGCCGGGTCGAACATGCGAATGCGACCAAGGCGCTTCAGAAGTTCGTGTAGCTTGCCCTTGTTCGAGCCGGCCTTCTCGAGCTCTGCGCGCAACTCATCAAGCAGGATCGGGCCGAGGACCTTGGCGATGTTCGTGGGCGATGTGTAATGCATCCCCATCTCGCCGCGCTTCTCGATATCGACAACCGCCTGGAGCATCGATCCGAAGATGTCGGGATTGATGGTGCGCCAGTTGAGGCTGGCACATGCGAGCAGCTGCTTGCGGCACCGGCTGTCCAGGGTCGGCACCGCCGTTACTTCCTCGAACAGGCCGCCATTGACGTACGGCAGCTTCGCCCAGCCGCGAGCGGCTTTGGGACGCCGCTCGGGCTCGGTTGCCATGTGGACGAACGCGCCGTCGAGGAAGGCCGCGAGATCTGAACCGTCGACCTGGGTCGACTGGATCAGCGCGCTCTTGAACAGGTCGGCTTCGAAGATGCCGACGTCCTCGGCGAACAGGCAGAACAGGACCCGGACCATGAACAGGTTCAGGGCATGGCGATCCCCCTCGGTGGTCCAGCTCGGGTTGGCGTCGCGCACGGCGTCGAAGAAACGGGAGATGTGCTTCGTCGCGCGCACATCCGCCTGACGCTCCGGGGCTGGCACGTAGCGCTCGTGCCCGCCGAGCGGGAAGAAGAATTCCGCTTCCATCGGCAGCACGTCGACACCCTCATGGATGTCATCGCCGATCTTGGTGTCGTGTGCCGCGACGCCTTCGCCGTCGTAGGCGACGAGGAGCCGTGCGCGCTTCGCTTTAGGCGCACCTGCGGCTTCAGCCTTCATCCGCTCAAGGATGCGGTCGGCCTCGCCCAGCGGCACGGTCTCGAACCGCAGCATACGGGTCCAGGAGAACGAGCCCGTGGCGGCCTCGTCTCTGAGTTTGGTGATGGTCACGCGCGGTGCACCGACCGCCTCCATCAAGGCTAGGCCGAATTCGCCTCCAGTCAGCCTCTGCTGCGCGAGCGCGTCGAAGTTCTCATAAATCTCACTCGGGCTGAGCATGCGGCCTGTGGCGTGAACCATATTTTTTGGACGGCTCCGTCGATACCACGCCGGTCATGCGAGGACAGCCGCCGATCGGCTCAGGTGTGAGCCATCTGCATGATGATCCACAGATAAGTATCTGTGAATGCTAGAAAATCGGTTCATGGAGGGGGCCGCCTGCCGACTGCAAGATGCGTCGCTCGATCGCGCATCACACGAAGCCCTCTTCGATGAGGCGTGCGCCGGTAGACGTGATTTCGTGCCGCTGTCCGGAGCCTTCGACGACCCTGCACCAGCTCTCTGTGATGAGGCGTGCTTCCACGCCATCGGCTGCCAAACGGTAGGCGAAGCCGCCGGCCATGCCCGGGACGGCGAACCAGGCCGGTTCTGCGTCGACGGGTGTTTCAAGGAGGTGCGCGATCTCGGGCAGTCGCAGCCGTGCATCGCGTACGAGGTCGTCGGAACGGCCCCGGATCACGGCATGAAAGTGCTCCTGGATCTTACGGAGCACACCAAACGGTACGCGCGACAATCGCACAGGCCGCAGGACTGTTGCGATCCGGTCGTGGCTTAGGCGTCCGGCGACATCGACAGCACGCTCCCCTCGGGCGTTCTCAAGCGTACGCCAAGCCCCCAAACCAATCAGCGCTTCACAGATGTCCTGTGGCGCATTTCCGTGCGCAGCCTGGTGGAGAGGCGCGTACAACGACGTACCATCGGGCCGGGTGGTGTTTACAAGGGACGTATGCGCTTCGAGTAGAGTGAGGACCTTCGTCCAATTGTAGCTTTTCGCTGCGTCGGCCAGTTCGTGCCGGACAGCAACATGACCTTCACTCAGAATGTGCGGTGCCGTGATGCCGTCCCAGATCACGGACATTTATCGGGTCCCGCTGTGGTGTCGCGAATTGCCATCGGCAAGACGGTGACGGATGCGCCTTATGGCGACCTGAAGTTTCACGCTCCCGTCGTGACCGCGCAATTGCGAAAGGGCCACACCTGGATTGTATCGTTCACCGAGTGCGTGAGCGACGTGGCCGATAAGGTGGCTTCTGTCTATCGTCCAAAGCCGCAGACCGAGCCATAGCGTACGCGGCGAAGAGCGATTGCGGCTGCACGGGGGATTCCATGAAGCCGTTCACGCGGACGATCATCGACTTGTTCGACGGCAAGCGGAGGTATCTGATCCCGCTCTATCAGCGGCAGTATGCCTGGAAGGTGACGCCGCAGCTTGAACTCTTGTGGCAGGACATCGCCCGCGAGGCGGGCCGGCTTGAGACGGGCGGCGGGGCTGTCGCACCGCACTTCATGGGCGCGATCGTGATCGCCCAGATGAAGACGTTCGGCAAACAGGTCCAGGCCTTCGAGGTCATCGACGGGCAGCAGAGGCTGACGACGTTCCAGCTGCTGATGGTGGCTCTGCGCGATGTCGCCGCCAAGTACTCGCCCGAGTACGCGGCCGAGAGTGCCAAGCACCTGATTAACGACGGCGTGATGGAGGACGCTGCCATCGAGAGGTTTAAGCTCTGGCCGTCGCTGGCGGATCGTCGGGCGTTCACCCGTGTCGTCGATCCGACCGCCGTCGTGCCTGGTCTCGCTGGGGTGGACGCTGACGGTGACGGTGTCGTTCGCCCGGCGACGGCCGCGCACGCCTACTTTGCCGAGCGCATCGAAGCGCACATTTGCCCAGGCGGCGTCTACGATCCCTTCAAGCTCGAAAAGCTGTTCGAGGCTTTGAAGACAGGCCTCGCGGTCGTCTCGATCGAGTTGGAGGGTGGGGATGACCCGCAGACGATCTTCGAGACCCTGAACAGCCGCGGTGTCGATCTCACCGCCGGCGATCTGATGCGCAACTTCATCTTCCAGCGAGCGACGGGTCTCGGCATGGTGGCAGGCGATCTCGCCATCGATCAGCTCTACCGGGGGTACTGGCTGCCCCTCGATGCCTGGTTCTGGCGCGAGGGTGACACCCGCGGTCGCCTGACCCGTCCGCGGTTGGATTGGCTCCTGTCCGACCATCTTGCGATGATGAAGGCCGAGCTCGTCTCGGTCGAGACGCTATTCGACGTCTACCGGCGCTGGATCATCGACAAGACGCCGTTCGGAGGTGACGTCGAAGCCGAACTTCGGGCTATCGCGTCGAGCGCGACGGTTTTCCGCCGCCTGACAGGGTACGATGGAACCGACGTGCTTGGCCGCTTCGGCCGGTTCTCGCGGGCCTTCGACGTGTCCACAGCGACGCCGCTGGTCCTGTACCTCGGTACGACGATCGAAGACCCGTCCGAGTTGGGCGCGGCGCTGGCGACGATCGAATCGTTCATCGTCCGTCGCGACATCTGCGGCTTGACCACAGCGGGCTACAACAAGGTCTTCACCGATCTCATCTCACGCCTACGGGCGGTGGAGCGGACGGCGCTTTTGACGACCTTACGAGACGGTCTGGCCGCAGGAACGCTGGATACGGCTCGCTGGCCCGATGACACCGAGTTCGGCGATGCGTGGCGCTCTCGTACCCAGTACAAGCCCGCGAGGCAGGGGCGACTACGCCACCTGTTCGAGCGGCTGGAGGAGCGCAAACGCGCAAACGCGTCCGAGATCGTCGAGATCAAGACCGACCTCACGCTCGAACACATCATGCCCCAGAAGTGGCGGACGCATTGGCCGATCTCGGGCTTCGGTCACGAGGACGAGGCCGAGCCGAGTGCCGAGTATCTATCGCGGCAAGCGGCACGTGAAAGCAAAGTGCACACGCTGGGCAACCTGACCCTGCTTACCCACGCGTTGAACGCGTCCGTCTCGAACGGCGCGTTCTCGGTGAAGATGCCGGCGATCCGAGCGCAGTCGGCGCTCATGCTAAACCGAGAACTGCACGATCACGCCGAGTGGAACGAGGATGCGATCACGACCCGCAGTGCGGACCTGTTCAAGGTCGCTGCGCATCTTTGGCAAGCTCCACCTTCCGCGCCTCCGGCCGTCTAGGTGGATGCTCCCAGGATACGTCCAGGCTGAGCGCTGCGGTCGATGCGAAGCGTTCTAGCGGTCTGGGACTGGGCTGCGTTAGACCTATTGTCAGGTTTGTCCGTTTTGTCGGCACCTCGATGGGTGGGGTACGACAGACGGGCAGCAGGTTGGGCTGTCCGTCTTCGGGTTTTCTGCCAATAGGGGCGATAGCGACGAAAGCGGTGGGTCTCAGGCCGCTCGAACGGTCTGTCGTACCGCTGTCGTCACTTCGTTTTCCGCGGCTGGCGGGACCCTGAAGACCATCGGGTTGACGCGATACTCCTCACGCTCGCGTCCCTTGGTTGGGCCCTTGCGCTCGGATTTGTCCTCCAGGAGGCCGGCCTCGACCAGGATCTCGCAGGCGTCCTTGCGGATTGGCGTGATGGCCAGCCGTCCGCTGGCGACCCGCTGGAGCTGCCGCCCCGTGAAGATGTGCCAGTTTCGCTCACGGATGATGGCGAGGACGGCACGGGCATCGGCCTCGCCGTCACCGACGGCGGCGGTCTGCCGAACGCGCTGTGCCTGTTTCAGGAAGTAGCGGTCCATCACGTCGATTGCGGCGTCGATGGTGGTCCGCTCGATGCCCGTCGGGACCGCGGTCCCTTGAGCCTTGGTGCTCCATTCCAGAAACGTCAGGACGGATGCGAGGCGCAGGACCTGGCCGGGAGCCTTGTTGAGCGTCGAGGCGTACCACGCGCTCTTGCCCGCGGCGGTGTTCAACATCCGCTGGCCGAATGCTTCCAAGGCGACGACGGCGTCCTCGGTGAGCTCGACCCGGGTCGGCTCCACAGGCTCGCCGTCCGGTGTGCGATCGAGCGCATCGATCCGGAGCAGCGCCGCCAGCGCCGGATCCCGCGCTGTCTTGTCGCGCGGCGGCGTCTCGGCGCGGCGGGGGGTTTTGAACGTCGTCGTCGGCTCCGGCCACATCCACAGGAAGCGGTGGGCGAGGCCGTCATCGGTCTTCGTGAGGAAATCTCGGAGCGGGTCGGGCTGGACGCTGCCGATGACGCCGATCGACAGGTGCGGGATCTCCACGGGTGCGCGCACGCCGTTCTTGAGGTCGCCGCCCTTGCGGATGACCGAGTAGGGATCGCCGTCGAAGGCCTTCAACCAGAACGGTCGGTCGGCGCTGACGCCCTTGGCCCGGTACCGGTCGAAGCCGCCGAACCAGCCGGCGAGTTCGTCGGAGAACTGGAGCAACCCGCGCTGCGAGCCGGCAGCAGTGGCGATCAAGCCCTCAGTGGTGGCATCGACGACGTGCAGCACCTCCATCACCGGGGCCGACGGGATCTCGGCGTTGGTCGGCCACGCTGGCAGGTCGGCCAGCGGATCGGCGGGCAGGTCGATGACCACGCCTGCGGCTGGCGCGCCGGGGTCGTCGTTGGCCGGCGTCGCCTTAGCGGGCGGCTTGGTCTGGAGCGCCTCCGGCAGCGGTCTCGCCTGGAGCGCTTCTTCGACGTTCCGCTTCCAGGCTTTGTCGAGCCAGTCGGCGTAGAAGGCCGCGAGCCGATGCTTCGCGCCGGCGTCGCTGCGGGCTTGGGCGCGATGCTGCTCAATGCCCTGGATGAGCTTGCGCACCGGGCGCATGCCGGGGCTCTTGGCGGTCGACGGATTGCCGACGAGGCCGATCCACAACACGCTCGGGTGCTCCCAAGCGCCTTCGACGTTCGGCCAGCGAACGTTGCCGAGCAGCGCGCCGGCGGTCGCCAGCAGGGTCCCGGCGGTATAGTCGACTGGGGCGTTCGCGGCCCGTGCCGATGTTTCGACCCAGTCCTTCCAGAACGTGCCAAGCACCTGGGTCGGGAACGCGGGCGCATCGCCGTAGCCGGTGCTCAACAGCGAGGTGTCCGGATCTTCGAAGCTGTAGACCTTGGCCTCCTCCGTGGCCGCACCGGAGAAGGCTGCCTTCAGCTGCTCTTGCTGCGCGTGGATGCCCCCGGGACTGGGCGGTGCGGCGTCGATGGGTTTATGAGGATCGGACATCGGGGGTCCTGGTGGTTCGAGACGAACCTCAGTAAGCCGGCCCAAACCTAACGCAGCCCTGTCGTACCCACTGTCCCCAGGACGGCAGGGCTATCGCTCGTAGGGCATGCTGAAGATGCCCTTGATCGCGAGGATGAATGAAGTCGTACGTCGTCGATCGACGGCGTTCTACTTCTTGGCCGGTGCTGGCTTCACGCCGCTGCCGCCACTGGGCGGCTTGGGCGCGCCTGAGCCAGTCGGCTGATGGCCGGCTCCCGGATTGTTCGGCGTAAAGACGGGCTGGTGACCGCGATCGATCTTCACCGGCTGATGGCCGTCCCCAGTGATGCGCGGTCCGCTCGAACCGCCTGAAGATTTGGGCTTGTCGTTCATGTCACGCTCCAGAAATTGACGTAGCGGATTTCTTTAGCCGGGATCAAAACGCCCCGGGTCGGCTCCAATCTTGTCCAGGGACTTCCGTCATCGGGGACATCCCACAATTCTTGTATGTAGATGTCGCGCTCGGTTGGATCGGACGAGGCGAATGATCGGTTTCCAAAGATGCCATTCGCCGTCGATCCGTCAGCGAGCGTCACCATGATGAAGGTGTCGTAGTTGCAGCGGCTGAAGCGCCAGTCCCAAGAATTCGGTGTACTGTGAACCGGCCGCATGCCGAGCTTATGGGCGAGACGCCGGATCCACTCGTATTGAGCGCTGACGCCGAGCAGCATTCCGAACAGGGCTGGCCCGACTGCGATCAGCAGCACCCAGCAAATGTTCTTTGCGAAGCCACCGGGCATGGTGACGATGGCTTCGATCAGCGGAAGCATCACGCCGTAGTAGACGACCGTCAGCGTGAGGTGGGCAAGGGCGTCCTCGGACAGCTTGCCCATCCGGCCCGTGATGAAGCGCGATCGAACATAGGTGATGATCAGGCCTGGTACGATGAAGGCGATGATCAACTGAACGTTGGCCAGCCCTTTCATGTCTGGCATCGTCGTGTCCCGGCCGTCCGCTCGTCTTGTGCTTCAGCTTCCATCCCAACGTGAATGTACGAATGCTGTTCCCGATAAGAACTGCCTTCGTTCCAACTTGGGACAGTTATGATGGGCAAGGTTCGTGACGAATGCGCCGGGATGCCGAGCGCGATCACATCCTGTCAGCCGCTGTAAGGCTCAGGCGGGTCGCGTCCGGAAGGTGGGCGATGCACGCGCTCAGCGTCTGTTGCCATCGCGGTTGAACAGTCCTTGCCGCGGAGACCGCCACTGCGAGAGCGTGGACGCGGTCTGCGAACAGCAGTGCATCGATGAGGTCGTCAGATTGATCGGGGCCGGATCGGGCTCGTCCCTCGACGGATGCTCTTTCGTTGCGAGGTCCCTTCGCGACCAGAGCGTGGATGGCAAAGCGCTCGGGGGCCGGCACGATGACCGGTACGCCGGGCCCGTGCAGGACGATAGCGCACACCGGATCCGAGATCAGGTAGCCGATCAGATTGGCCGTCTCATCCTCGGCGCGATCGAGACAGATGACGGCGACGTGCATGCCGGTTGCCGAGCGGTACGAGCCCGTGGCCTCAGCCGGTGCGGCGAAGCTGGGATCCACGGCACGCAAGGCGGCGAGGATGTCAGCCGCCCGAGAGCAGTCGCGGACGACGATCTCGACCGTGGGCCGGGCGCGGTTGGTGGCGTTGCGGGGCTTGGTCGAGCGCACACCGATGACGCCATCGTAGGTCTGGTGGGCGGCCTGGCCGAGGAGCACGGCCTGGTCGGGGAACAATCCTGCCCGGGCGAGCGCCTCGATGATCCGCCCGGTCATTCGGTCAGGCCGTGGCATCCCGGCCCCGATCAGGGCGCGCACGGTGGTCGTGCGCTCGGATCGAACTGCCTTCACCCGCTGAAACCGCGCAATCCGTGCCGCCACTGCTGGATCGTCGGCACGCCCAAGGTAGCGGGCGAAGCGCCGGCCCCGATCATTGCTTCCGGCTGCCGGCTGATAGCCCTGATAGTACGCGTGGTCAGCGGGCGCGCCGGCGCGGTTCGGCCGAACAAGGATGCTGCCGTTCTCCGGAAACTCCGGATCGAACAGATCGTCGATCCCCTGTTCGAGAAGGTCGGCGTACAGTGTGTGCTGGGCGAGCGAGAGCGGTCGGACCATCGCGACGATGATGTATGCAAAATTCCGAAATGCATACAACGAGGGAGCGCGCAGACACGCCCCGGAGCTCGACCTAATGTCAGATTTGTCCCTTTGGTCAGTGGTCTCCCGCAACCGGCAGATCGCAGGTCGTGCTCGGAGCCGTCGTGGGCTCTGCGCTTCTGACAATAGGTGCGGTAGCGACGATAGGCTCGGATTTGCCCCGTGATCAGCGAGAAACATCCGAGATCGCCGTGCCTGCGGGACCCGAGCCCTTCCTGCCTCGTGCACAGCGTGGTTCACTCGCGGAAGGGCGAGGGGGGATCACATGTTGAGATGGCGTCCGGGCGGCGAGATCTGTCCGGTCTGCCGCGGCGAGGGACGTGGATCGGTTTCCTACCCCGCCGCGATCTGCCGGGATTGCGAAGCCCGCCTCGTCGACTGGGCCGACCGACCGGTCGACATCACGAACACGTCGTTCGTCGGAACGGGCATTCAGGTTTCGAACGGCGAGGATGTCGTCGTCGATGACGATACCCCGATCTTTGTCGACGGGATCACCTGCTGGGCGCGCGAGGCCCGCTTCGGGGGTGTGGTGGTCCAACCCGTAGCGGGCTGGCTCAAGCCGCCGTTTCCGAGCGAGACGCCAGACGATCCCAAGACGTTGGCGGCATTCGAATACGATGGGAGAGCGGTTCTCGATTTCCTGATCGCTGCGTCCCCTTGGGGATCGATCGATCAGGCGATCGCATCGTTGTCGGTCTTTGCTCATCCGGACGTCGTCGCGGCGACGGGACGCCGAGCCGTCTTCCGAACGGTTCGGGGACGGATGGCCGACCGAGGCGCGATTGTCGAAGGGGTGATGGTCGACGACAATGCGAGCCCGGCGGCTGCCTTCGAATGGAGCACGGGCTTGAAGCGCGGCACGACACGCGACTTGACCTGCTGCCACCTCTACGCGAGTTCGAGCGACCCAGACGCTTATACGGATCTGCGCAACATCTTCTACGCGCCGAGCTTCATCGCGAAGCTGACCGACTGCCAAGCGGAATCACTCCCGGAGCGGCACGCGCTCCACATCTTGCGATACCGGGCCTTCGCCCTGCACGGCTATTGCGGGCCCGGCAGCACAGCCCGTCCGTCCAAGCCCGAGCACTACGACGACCTGCATTGGGCTGATACGCTCGGCGCAGGCGTAACAGCGGACACACTGGAAGCCGTGTTTCGCGCCCGGTTCGCGCGAAAGCCGAGAGATCGGATCACCAAGTCGGTCGCGCGCTGCGGTTGGGTGTTCTCTCACGGCCAGCCGGATCCGCTTGTGGTCTACAGCGGCGGCTCATGACGGGTCGGGACTGGCTTCGCTCGGCGGAGATCGTTTCTGCAGGTGCTAAGCAATTGCCGCTTCACGTACGTGCTGTCGTCAGTGGCGATCCGTCTCGACGAAGGCGTCGTTCCATCAAGTGAATGGGCTGAACATCGACCGTTGCACGGCTGGGAGGATGATGTCGCCCCAAGCGCAGTTCTGCGTCCGGGGCCGCTCTTTCCCGTCGGCGGTGTAGATCTGCACTTCACCCTCTGCACGCAGCCCAACGAGGGCTTCGGATACGCGCGCGACCGTGGCGGGCGTCGTGTTGCAAATCTCTGTGAATAAGTCTCCGACCGTAACGCCGCCGGTAGCAACCCGGCGGGCGTCGAAGATGCGGTGCGGCAGTTCGGCCATCAGCGCGGACTTCGACCGCGCGCTCGCGTCATCGTCGAACAGAAAGTCGAGGGGGATCTGGTCGATAGGTTTGCCAGGGTCGAACCCCAGCATCTGAGTGCCGGCGCGACCGTGGTGGATGAAGTGATTCGTCAGTGCCCAATGGCGGTTGGCCATCTCATCTCGTGCCCGCGGGTGCTTTGAAATATGCACCAGCCAGTATGATCGATGGCTCTTCGGCGACTTGATGAAAAAGCAGGTGTAGTACGGCGCGCCGGTGCGCTCCTGGAGATGGCGATAGAGGAAGTTCTGGATGAGCCAGCGCGCTTCACGTCCGCCATTGTCGCGCAGCGCCAACATCTCGCGGATATGATCGATGCCGAGTTCCGCTGGCATCACCGCGCGAAGAAAGCTCTCGTCTTCGCTTAAAAACGCGATGATGAAGTCGACATTGAAAGTCAGGATGATTTCAGGGTTCTTGAGGCTGTTGAGGATCGTCCGGATTGCCTGTAGCGACACGTCGCCGTAGCCGTACTGATCGAGAAAGAACAGCGCCCGGTGGCCACCGCCGTGTCTCTGCACGCTGTCGATCACACCGGGCAACGCGTCTTCGAAGGCGTCATTGATGAGGTGGATGTTGGTGCCGAGGTTCGGCGCGTGGGGCGACCGCGCGATGACGTCGCGCAAGTGTTCGAGGTTTCCTCGCTGTTGCTCCACGAAGATGAACTCGGGCCGGAAGAGGAACGGTTTCGTCCGCTTGGCAGCGAACTCGGCCCCCGCGATGGCGATCTCGTCCAACAGGATGATCGGAGATCCAGGCCGTACCTGACCGTGGTAGCTGTAAGCGCCGCCGCCAGCGAAGCCGTCAATCAAGGTGAGGGCAAGCCCGTCATGCCGGGGGTCGGACGTCAGGATCTCGATGTAGCGCTGCAAGTAGCTGCGGAAGACGGCGTGTTTGGCCGCGCTGTGCTCCTCGAGAGGCGGCGGCGTGCTTCCGACCTGCCACTCGTACTTCTGTTTTTTGGCCATTGATTAAGCCCGCGCGGACCGCAGCGAGACTATTCCGAGACCGGGGGTGCGGCAACGCCCTGGACCCCTTACCGTTGGCAGCGAGCTCAGGCGGCCCGACCGGCAAGGATGCTCTCGCGAGCCTGGGCGGGCCATTCGCTCCACTCCCGTCCGTCGAGATCACGCCCTCCGCTCTTGGGTCGAAAACCTCCCCATTGCTTGAAAAAGAACGGCACGCCCTGCGCTTGGCATTGGTCACGTACGTCGCGGGCCCACTCTATGTTCATGGGCCTCGCCCGCGGTCCGCTTTCGCCGCCGGCGATGACCCAGTGGATGCCATCGAGTTCCATGGGCCCGACCGGGCCAATCAGCGGCTCGATCGAGAGAAACCGCACGCCGGCCGGCGCTTCTCGGAGGTGGCGGATACGCACCTTGGCCTTGTCATCCTCTACCGAGACGCCGAGCCAGATGTGATCAGGGGACCGGGACGCGTAACGGGATCCCAGATAATCCCGCATCAGCGAACTGCGCTTGGTGAGGACCTGGAAGGTATGCCACTCGGCCGCTTCCATGGTGTCGAACACTTGGTCGATGAACGATCGTGGAACGTCCTTGTGAAACAAGTCGCTCATAGAATTCACGAAAATCATCTTTGGACGCCGCCAACCCAGCGGCTGGGTCAGGCGTTCCGGGCGCAGGGCGAGATCGAAGCCGGTCTCGAAAGCGTGCCCCGGGATCCCGCGCCAGCGCTCGGCGAACCGGGCCGCATAGCAGTTGTCGCATCCCGGCGTGATCTTGGTGCATCCCGTGACCGGGTTCCAAGTCGCATCCGTCCACTCGATGCTGCTGGTCTGTGCCATCCCTGCCCCCACCAACAACAGCTGATGCGGTCAAGCTTCTAGAGCTTTGCTGGACCGCGTGGCAATCGAAGCCGAACCCGCCGGTGTCAGCTGCCATGGGTCGATGGGGATAAACGCTGACCTGAACAAATCAAGTACGCACACTGTCGATAGGGGCGAACGGCGCAGCTGGCGACCGAGGAGACAGCGCAGCAACGAAATCCGGGAACGAGCCACCGGCCTGCACCCGCACAACCTCATCTCCGATAGATGCGGCGCGGCCGGGCCAGCCGCGCAGCCGCTCGATAGCGACGGCGAAGGCGGCGCAGCGGTCGGCTTCCCAGATCCGGATCTGATCGGTCGAGAACCGGCCGCGGCCGAAGGCGGTGACCGTCGTCGGATTGGTCTTAGCGGTACCCATCAGGGTCTCTCCGGCGTACGCGCGACCTTATCGCTGAGGTGATACGCGACCGCAGCTTCGGACAGAGGCTGGTGCCCGTGCCGGCCCGGGAAGGCCCATGTGCCGCCGATACCCCGCATTGAGGTCGTTGTGGTCCAGCGCAGGAATGAACCAGCCAGCGGCTGAACGAGGACGAGCGCTTCGGCGTCTGGCCACAGGATAACGGTCGATGACACCCGCGTGACCTCGTCGTTGCGAAGCGCCAGGACGCGCGTGAGCGGCAGCGCGTAGATCCGCGCGATCAAGATAGCGATGAGCGCCCGGGCCTCGGCGGCGCTGCGTGGGTCCTTCAAGCGCTGACGCCACGCGCGGATGTCAGCGCGCAGTCGCCGTTCCTGAGCGACCGGATCGGGGCGGCGAGGCTTGGGCAGGGTCAGCTTGGGACCGCCCTGAGAGGCGACGAAGCTCAAAAAACCCTGGAGCGCGGCGCGATGACCGGGGCTGGTGCGCAGGGTTTTCGCGACGTGGCTTGGCCCTAAGTCGACGAGCGGCGCGTCACGGACCGTGGCGAGCAGCGCCAGCGCCGCCGTCAGCGCCGTGCGCTGGGTGATCGGTTTGCGGTCCCGGCTCGCCAGGTAGTCGCGGTAGCACCGCAGGAGGCTCGCGTGCGGGCTATCGCGGTGTGCGTCGAGGATGGCTTCGACCCGGTCGATCTCGATCAGGGTTTGGAGCCGGGCGCGATCCCAGTGCAGCGCGCCGACCTCGGTCATATGGGCGATCAGGGGTGCGACGCAGCGAAGGTCTTCGGCTCCGAGCGCTGTGTGGAGCGTGTCCGTGGTCAGGTTCTTGGGGTTTGTCACCGTGGTCGCGATGCGTCGGCAGGCGTCGGCAGCGCGGGCGATCCGGCCGTTCGCGACACCGGTGTCGAGCGAGATCTCGCCCCCCTCGCAGAAATCGGTGAACAGCGCCGCGAGCCACGGGTGCGGGATCGTCGCAGCTTCTTCAGCGATCTGGCGCTCGGAGCGACGGCGCTGGCTGCATGCGTAGCAAGGGGCTTGGCCGCTGCCGGCGATGACCTGGAGGCAGATCGGGCAGGTGTGCGAGGTGCCGACCGAACAGGGGAAGCAGACGCGCCTGTCCGCCATCAGGGGGCGGTAGCGTCGACAGATTCGGCAGGTTGCCTTTCTCAACACGGCGGCCTCCGGCTTGCCCGGGACTTGGGGTCTGTCGCGGTGATGAGGCGCGCTGCGCGCAGCTGCCGGTAACCGGCGCGGTTCCGGCGGCGCAGGCGCTTCAGAGTGCGGTCCTGTAGGACCGGCACGAAGGTCCGGTCGCGGGCGAAGCCCTCCGGCAGGCGCTTGATCTGATGAGCGAGATCGCCGGGCTGGGCGACCTTCCGGAACGTCCGCTGGGTGAGCCCGGCACTGCCGGCGGCGACGAAGAACCGGTGCGGCCAGTCGTCGAGCCACAGGGCGACGGTCTCGAGGATGATCACGCGGTCGGCGGCCCGCAGATGCTCGAACCGCCCGGCCCGGATGGGAACCGGATCGAGCCCAAGCGCGCCGCGAAGGGCGGGTAACACATCGGGATGCCGTGCGACCGTGATGAGGCTCCGCACGCCAGAGAACAGGGCCTTGCCAACCCAAGGCCTGACCGTCGTACCCGTGTCATTTGCGAGCGCAGCGAGCAGGCGGGCCTGAAGGTCGATCACAGCCGCAGGGACGGCGGCATCCCCGTGATCGCGGTGCCCGAGGGCGTGGCCGCACTCATGGCAGGCTTCGAGACACCATCGGTAGCTGCGATGGGGCACGATGGCCGCGCCGCACCGGCGGCAGGCGTCGCGGAGCGGCGTGGCGCAGGTCGGGCAGGCCAGCACGAAGCTGTAGCGCCACGCGCGTCGCAGGTACGGCTCCCCGTCACCCAGACAGCGCGGGCAGATCTGAACCGCGTGTCGTACCCGTGTGCGATGGTAGATCCCAGCGGACAAGATCAGCGGCGTGTCGCCGGATCCCCGTCCGAACCGCCGGCGCGGGGCGTCCAGGGTCATCGCCTGGACCCGGTCGAGGGAGAGCCCGGCGTTCACCGCCACATCGGCGAGCCATGCGACGTCCTCGCCGCGGTCGAGATCCCGGTTCCAGACCGCCCGATCGGGCCACCACTGCGCGGCGAAGACGGTCGGGGTCAGCCGATGCCGGAACGCCGCGCGCGCGAGGAACGAGCTCAAGATCTCGTCGTCGTAGGGGGTGAGGGGCAGAGGCCAGCGCATGGCACTCTCAGCCGGCCGCGCGACGCCGTTCCCCGCCATACGGCAACTTCGCCGCGGCCTCGATTAAGGCCAGATCGATCCGGGGCTTGCCGGCCTCGATCGCGGCCTCGGTCGCCCGCTGGAGCACCCGCACGACCCGCCCGATCGTACCCTCGGACACGTTGAACAGGGCGGTCAGCGGCTCTTTCTCGGCGAGGTTCGAAGGCTCGGGCATCGGCAGCAGCCGCTCGTAGCTCGCCACGAACGAGCGGAATTCCTGGTTCAAGCGCCAGCGCGGCAGCACGAACGGCTCGAACCGGTTGGCAGTCTGCTCGTCGGTCTTGAGCGCGGCCTCGGCATCGCGCGTTCCAGCCGCGACGATCGGCAGGCGCAGGCGATTGCTAAGGCTTTTCAGCAGAAGCAGCCGGTCGCGCTGGGCGCTTGGGGGCAGACGCGTGATGTTGTGCAACTCATCGATCATCAACATCCGCACCTTGAGCTGATCGAGGATGGCGCAGGTGTAGCGCATCAGGTTCTCGCTTCGCCGGGGCGGGGCGCAGCGGAGGCTTTCCAAGATCGCTTCCCAGAACAGGGCCTCGTTCGCCTCCTTCGGCATCTCGATAAGGACGACCGAGAGCGGTCGATGACTGGTCAACCCGTCGGGCTCGCGCAGGCGCACCGCATCGTCGTGCCGCGCGGCGAAGGTCTCTAGGATGGTGCTCTTGCCGTTGTTGCTGTCGCCGATCAGCAGGCAATTCTCCATCCGCCGTGCCCGGGCGTGGTTGAGGATGCTCTCCAGCCGATCCATCGCCGCTGTCGCCGCCGGGTATCCGATCCACTGATCGGACTGGACGAACTCGATCCGCTCTTGGGGTGAGCGGTCCACGAGGAGCCGGACATCTGGCTGGAGGTGGAGATAGCGCTCGGACATCGGCTGCCTCGCAGATCGAGTTCCTGTTTTGTTCTATTCTGGGACGATCGTCCATTGGCCTGGGCCCGTTGTCCTCAGGCCTGTGGAGAGCGGGGATTGTGAAATGGCCGGTCGAGCGGACGTCTTGGGGTTCGCTCGCACTGTCACTCGCACTGGGTCTGAAACGGACCGGGCGAGCACCAGCCAGGCACTGCGAAACGCGAATGCGCGACGAGGTACAGGAAACCGGCTCCGCACAGGACGCCGGTGACAATCGCAAAGATCAGGGTTCGAAGCGCACTGCGGATCACGACCGACAGCGTCCTGTGTTCTCGGCATGGGGACGGTTCGGTCCATTCATTTGCCTCCAACGCTGTCGAGACAATCGCGCCAGCACGACGAGCACACGGATCGTCGCCGCCAGCACCCACGAACCGCTGAGGAGCGCGAGGAGAAACACGAAGGGCAGGAGGTGCATCGGACCAACGCCGAATGCTCCCGGCGGATCATCGGCGGGGATATGTGTGACGGAGGCCGCCATTGCATAAAGGCCGGCCCAAGCCAGGCTGATCACGATGAGGGCGGCGAGCCACCACAGGAACTCGCGTATCAAGCAGCGACCTCCCTGCGAGAGGCCTTCCAAACGACATACACAAAGTGGAGAACTCCGCCGGCGCAGAGGCATAGGTAGACCCAGGGCATGAGCCGTTTCTTCGAAGAAACGGGGTGCCCGCAGGTCTCCCCGACGGCCACGGTGAGTGCCTCACCTATATGGACCACGCCGTTCGGCGCGAGTTCTGTCCAGTCGTGGCAATGAACCCCGTCCGGAAGGCGATAATCGATCGTGCCCCACGTGCCGCCCTTGCGGGGGCTGACAGTCACGATCGTGCCCTCCACCTTGGTCTCGGTCTCGAGATGGCGACGATCGCTGAAGTGATCGTTGGCGATCAGCCCGAACATGAGGACCATGAAGGCGTAAGCGGCGAAAGCAATGACGACGCTGACTTTCTGAACGACCGTGCGTCCTGGGATGGCGATCATGGGCGCGCAGTAACTCGGTGGAGAAAAAGGGGTACGACGGACACCCCAAAATTGTCTGTCGTACCCTGGCTCAGCGCTGAAACTCGGCTGGCTCGATGTCGCTGTAAATGATCGCCGGCGCATCGAACAATCCATCGTCCTCGCGCGGGTTCGGCGCAGTCGGCCGAGGATCCGGCGCAGGCGATGCCGCCGGGGTTGGCTTCACCTGCGAAGCGCGGTGGAGCTCACGGCGGGCCGCCTTGGTCTTGACCCGCGCTTCCTCGGCATAGCTCTCCCGACGCGCGATGGCCGCGAAAAGCTGGTCCTCGTCCACGTCCTGAACGCCCTGGCGTTTGAGTTCTGCCTTGGCGGCCTTAATCTGCCACAGGCTCACCGAAGGGTGGCTGAGATCGCGATAGGGGATCGCAAAGTATTGCTCGATCTCGGGGTCCCAAAACCAGATCCGGCTGACATCGCGCGGATCTCGGCGGAATTCGAACTTTCGCGGCCGCTTCGAATCATCCGGGTCGGTCGTTCCGGCCCAGCGATACAACACCTCGTCCTGGTAGCCGATCTTGTCCATCTCGACGCCGTAGCGCTGAATGGTGCGCTCGATGCACGGCGTGAAGTCGAGCCGGAGCTTTTCGGCGTCAGCGATCTTCTCCGGCAACCCAGCGCCGGGCGTGACCCCGTCGCCGAGGAGCCCGACCTGCCACCTGCGCCGCGGCGTCATCTCGATCTCGCTGTGCAGGCGCATGTGATAGGTGGTCACCAGAAAGTCGACGAGATACCGTTCGACTTCGCCGAGCGCCATACTCGCCATTTTCTCCGAATCGTAGCCCTCGCGCTGCCGCGTGTTCGAGAACGTCGCGCCGTCGAGCTTGCGGATCTCGTTTGCGGTCGTCCCCATCAATCGCTCGATGTGACCGCCATAATGCGGGGTCTTCACGGGCCGGAAGTCGAGGTCGATGTCCCAGTCCCGGCAGGCCCGCGCGAGCAGCTTGCCGCGAAACTCCTTGGCATTGTCCGACATCACCTTCGCCAAGCGGCCGTAGACTGGCCATTCGCCGGGCACGTCCAGCGCCTCGAGCACCGGCCCTTTGGGCAGCATGCTCATCGACAGGCATAGGCCAACCGCATTCGCGTTCGGCCGCTCCATCGACAGGTGATAGCCCGTGACCATTCGCGAAAACACGTCGATGGCGAGCGTCAGCCACGGCCGACCCATCGGCAGCCGCGTCGTCTCCTCGACCACGATCACATCGAGCTGCGTATGATCGATCTGGACCACCGCCAACGGCTTTTCCGCACCTGGAAAGCGCCCCCGGACCGGCTTTCCGAGATTGTCCGCCTTTGCCTTCTGACCGCGTCGGCGCAGAACGAGTTGCGGATGCAGCGCCGCGATCCGCGCCCGCACGGTGTTCTTGCCCGGCACCGGCAGCTTTGCCTGTCGGCAGGCAGCCTCGACCTTCTCGATGATGTCGGACGGCCTCAGCTTCTGCCGCGTCAGAAACGCGTCCTCGATCTTCCCGGCGATGACCGCCTCGACCTCGGGCGACAGCGACGTCCGCCCTGGCGGGCGGCCCGCCGTCGTCGGGGCTAGAGCCGAGAGATGCCCCGAATGGCTGTAGTCCGAGAGCCATCGATAGATCGTACTCGGATCGACCTTCGCCTGGGCCGCGACAGCCTCGACTTCGGCACGCGGGATGATCCCGCGGTCGACCAACGGCTTGATGATCGCGAAGCGCTGCTCCGCGACCGACCACGCCTTGTCCGAGATGTCACTCGCCCGGCGCTGTTTTTCGGCCGGCCCGCCGGCATCCGGTTGAACAGCCTCGATCTCGGCGACCTTGAGCCGCTTCCGCTCCCCCGTCGCGATGTTCTCGCCTAGGACGCTGTCGAGATCGATCTCATGGGTGATGCGATACGTCGCCTCTCCGCAGCGGACCTCACAAGAGGGCGCAAGGCGTATGAATGCGGATCGCTCCATGTCGTGGCCTCGTCCTCGGCAACCCAGATCGGGGTTTTCATCGTCAAATTTAGGGTGAGATCAGCCTCAATCCGGCCCTGCGCAAGCAAGCGCCACAGGTGTGGGAGTGCTTGCAACCGGCTGTGCTCGTCAGAAAAGCTCGCGAGCAGCACGATCTCGGGCGTGGCCTCCTCGTAGGCTATCAGCGTCGCGATCAGCGTCTCCTCGAAACCGTCGTGCTCCGCGCGCCTGAGATACGGGCGCAGGAACGTCACGTTGGCGAGCAGCGGCGTGCGAATTTCCCGCTCCGTCAGAATCTTGAACGTCGCCCCGTGCTCGCGCGCATGGGCGCGCGCCGCTAGAAACGCCGGCTTCAGGCGAGGCCACTGCGCGAACAGGTCAGCGCGGTACTTCACCTCGTAGATCATCGGCGTGGCGGCGGTTGCAGACGGCTGTGCGGCAGTCGGCCCGACGAAGTCGACCGCCACGTCCGGCGTGTACCGACGTGGCTTGTTGGTCTCCGCATCCCGGAAGGTGAGCGTCACCGGCTGACCACGAACCCGCTGAGCCGAGGGCAAAAAGTCCAGGATCGTCAGGAGGTCGCGTTCCAGCGTACTCTCATGCGCGATCGACGTGCCTTTCACCTGCACCGTGCCGCGCACAGAGCGGTGGCCCATGCCGATGGTGCGCGCCGGCGCGCCTGTCGGCGCTGACGGAATGACCGTCGCAAAGGGCGCAGGCGGCGCGGGCGAATCGGTTCGCGCCGAGGATTTCGGGGACGGACGTGACATGCGCGGGAGTGTCCCGAAGCGGAGGGAGCATGGAAAGAGAGGCGAGATCGCAAAAAATCGGCGGTCCCGGCGCGGCCCGTTCAGGCCGCGAAATCCGGTCGCGGGATTTCGTGGAAAATGCGATCTGGTCGCGGAATTTATGGGTACAGAGTCTTGGGGTTTGTGGGTGGAAACCCGGCTAAGGTATTGTTTTTGTTATGGTGGAGTCGCGGCGTTGGGTGGATGTGACAGCGGCCTCGGGGCCCGGCCCGGGGAGGTGTCGCTCGCTCATGGCGGGGTGCTGTTCCTGGACGAGCTGCCCGAGTTCACGCCGCAGGTGCTCGACAGCCTGCGCCAGCCGATGGAGACCGGCGAGGTCATGATCGCCCGGGCCAACCACCGCGTGACCTATCCGGCGCGCTTCCAGCTCGTGGCGGCCATGAATCCGTGCCGCTGCGGCCAGGGTCTGGAGCCGGGCTATGCCTGCCGCCGGGGGCCGAACGAACGTTGCATGGCACAGTACCAGGCGCGGATCTCCGGGCCGATGCTCGACCGGATCGACCTGCGCATCGAGGTGCCGGCGGTCACAGCCGCCGACCTGATCCTGCCGCCGCCGGCCGAGGGCTCCCGCGAGGCCGCCGCCCGGGTCGCGGCCGCCCGCGCGCTCCAGACGAGGCGCTACACCGCTCGCGCTCTACCGGCCGCCACCACGAACGCCACCTGCCCGGCGACTCTGATCGAGGAAGTCGCATCGCCTGATTCAGAGGGGACGGCTCTGATTCGGCAGGCGGCCGAGAGCATGCGGCTCTCCGCCCGCGGCTTCCACCGGACCCTGCGGGTGGCGCGCACGCTCGCCGATCTCGACGGCGAGGCGCAGGTGCGCCGGATGCATCTGGCCGAGGCCCTGTCCTATCGCGGCCGCGGCGACGCGTCGGCGGCGGCCGCGTGAGGGCGGACCTGACCGTCACGATCGGCCAGGCCAGCGCGGCCGGGCGGAAGGAGGCCAATCAGGATTTCCACGGCGCCCTGGTGCCGTCCCAGCCGGCGCTCCGCCTAAAGGGCATCGCGGTGGCGCTGGCCGACGGGATCAGCAGCAGCGCGGTGGGTGCCCTGGCGAGCGAGACCGCGGTCAAGAGCTTCGTCAGTGACTACTACGCCACCCCCGATACGTGGTCGGTGAAATCCTCGGCGCAGCGCGTGATCGCGGCGACAAATTCCTGGCTCTACGCCCAGACGCGGCGTGGCCTCGACCCGCACGATGCCGACAAGGGCTACGTCACCACTTTCAGCGCGCTGGTGCTGAAGGCGCGCACGGCGCACCTCTTCCACGTCGGCGATGCCCGGATCTGCCGCGTCGCCGGCCGGTCGCTGGAACAGCTCACCGAGGATCACCGGGTCGTGGTTTCGGCCGCGGAATCCTATCTCGGCCGCGCCCTGGGGGCGGGCGGGCATGTCGAGATCGACTACCACGCGGTGAGCATCGAGGCCGGCGACGTCTTCGTGCTCACCACCGACGGCGTGCACGAGCATGTCCGCCCCCGGGACGTGGCCGCAATGATCGCGGCGGCCGGGGACAATCTCGACGGCGCCGCCAGGGCGATCGTAGAGGCCGCGCACGAGGCCGGCAGCCCGGACAACCTGACCGTCCAGATCGTGCGGCTCGACTCGGTGCCCGAGGGCGAGCCGGCGGATCTCCTCGGCGGTGTCGAGGGGCTGGATCCCGCCCCGCTGCTCGACCCGCCGGCCGAGTTCGACGGATATCGGCTGCTGCGCACCCTGCATTCCGGCCCGCGCAGCCGGGTCTACCTCGCGGTCGACGCGGAGACGGGGGATCAGGTCGCGCTGAAGGTCCTGTCGCTCGACCTGCGCGACGACCCGGCGCAGCGCAAGCGCTTCGCCCTGGAGGAGTGGATCGCCCGGCGGATCGACAGCCCGCACGTGCTCAAGGCCCATCCGCAGACCCGGCGCCGCAGCCACCTCTACACGGTGATGCGCTACGTCGAGGGCCAGACCCTGACGCAGTGGATGCGCGACCATGCTTCGCCCGAGCTGGAGGCGGTGCGCGGGCTGATCGAGCAGCTCGCCAAAGGTGTGCAGGCCTTCCACCGGCGGGAGATGGTCCACCAGGATCTGAGACCCGACAACGTCCTGATCGACAAGGCCGGGACTGTGCAGGTCATCGATTTCGGCGCCACCACGGTGGCCGGGGTGGTCGAAGGCGATCCCCGGATCGACGCCGCCGAGATTTTGGGCACGGTGCAGTACACGGCTCCGGAATGCTTTCTCGGCGAGCCCTCGACCGCGTCCTCCGACATTTTCTCGGTGGGCGTCATCGCTTACCAGATGCTGACCGGCCGGCTGCCCTACGGCGATCGGGTGCCCCGGGCCCTGACCCGCGCCGCCCAGCGCAAGCTCCGCTACGCGTCCGCCCGGGGCGTCCGGCCGTTGCTGCCAGTCTGGGTCGACGGGGCGCTGCGGAAGGCCGTGCATCCCAATCCCGCCCGGCGCTACCAGGCGCTCTCGGAATTCGTCCACGACCTCCGGCACCCCAACCCGGCCTTCACGGAGACGCGCCGGGCCTCGCTGCTGGAGCGGGACCCGCTGCTGTTCTGGCGTCTGCTGTCGCTGGTGCTGGGGCTCATCGCGCTGACGCTGGCCGGGATCCTGATCGCCCACCCGCCCCGATAGATGACCGTCTCAACCGTCGAGCTCCGGATACCGGCGGAAGATCCCGTCCTCGTTGAACGGGATGCGCCGGTTGCTGGCGAGATAGGCGGCGATGCGCGGACGCCGGGCCACCGCCTCGTGCAGCCGCGCGACATGAGGCGTCTCGCGCAGGGCCGCTGCGGATGCCTTGGGGAAGGCGTAACGTAGGCCGGCGACGAGCTGGAACAGGGACAGATCGGCGTAGGACAGTTTTGCGCCGACGAGATGCCTGCCGCCATTGGCCGTCAGCACCCGCTCGAAATAGCCAATGAATTTGGGGATGCGTTCGTCGCGAAAACCCTGCGCCCTGCGCAGCGCTTCCGGCTTCTGATCCGCGTAGTAGAGGCCGACGCCGAGGGGGTGGTGGGTGTCGTGGGCCTCATCCACCGCATCCGCAATGGTGAGCTGCAGCTGGTGCGTCCACATCCGGTCCGGCTCGGATTCGCCGACGAGGCCGAGGCGGGGGCCGAGATAGAGCAGGATCGCCGCGGTCTGGCCGATCATGGCGGTGCCGTCGCGCAGGAATGGCGCCGCGAAAGGTGGCCGCGGGTTCTTCGGGTCGTCGAGGCGATCCAGCATCGGCTCGATGCCGCCGTGGTCATCGTCCCGGCGGGCGACGTCCACGTAGTCGGCGCCGGCCTCTTCGAGAGCCAGGCGGACGAACTCGCCGCGCCCCTGGATCATCGGCCAGTAATGCAGCTCGTAGGGCATCGCGTCTCCTCGACCGAGAAGACGCAGCACCTTGCGTGGTTCCCGCTCAGTTGGCCGGGGCGTCGCCGTCGGTGGCCTTCTCGGGCGGCGGCTCGGCGCTGGCGACCGCCTTATGGGCCAGCATCGGCTGCAGATGCTCGGCGAGCTGCTGGTCGAGGTGCTTGACGTAGGCACCCTTGAAATAGCGCTCGCCGGTCTTGGCACCGTAGATCCGGTCATGAGCCTGGATCATCGCGGCGACCTCCGGGCGGCACAGGAAGCCGGTGATGCCCACCGCCTCGTACCAGTGGCCGGCCCGGGCCTCGGCGGTCGCCTTCGGGTTGGCCAGCACGGTCTCCGCGAAGCACTCCGTCGCCGCCTGCCGCAGAGGGGCCAGGATCTTCTCGGCTTCCGCCTGGTTCACCGCCGGAGCGGCCGGCTGGCGGTGAGGACGAGCCTGCGCGGTCGAGACGAGCGTGAGGACGGCAAAGGTGGCGAGGATCGTGGACTTCATGCGGGCGGCCTCGTCGGGTGTCCGAATGACGTTCAGCATTCCCTCATGATTGCGTCGGGATCGCGGCTGAGGGGACGTTGCATCCGCCCGATCTCGGGCAAGATGCGGACCATTTCGCGACGCGTCAGCCGCGCCGCTTGGCCCGCCAGCGACCGCGGCATGCGACGGCGCCGGTAGCGACCCAGGTGCCGGTCCCGAACCCGTTGGGGCCGAGGCGGCCGGCGACGTCGGCGGTGGCGATACCGCTGGCGATCGAGCCGCGCACCACGCCGTTCCGGGTGACGCTGCCTTGCACCAGGAAGGCGGTCCCGACGAGCCGGGCCTGCCCGTGCTCGATCCGCACCGGGTACCGATAGGCCCGGTCGCAGGCGCCGGCCTCGGTGAGGATCTCGACGCTCCAGATGCCGTCGAACCGGTCCGGGATCGGGACGCCCCGCGGCACGGCCGCCGCGGGAATCGCGCATCCGAGGATCAGGGCGGCGCCGATCAGGCGCACGAAACGGTGTCGACTCATGGCGGTAGTCGGCGCAGGCAGGTTCGGGTCGTCTCAGCGGGTCGCGGGGGGCCGCATGGCGGCGCGCAGCGCACCGTCGAGCAGGGCCACCAGGTCGCAGCCGACATGCAGGAAGGCGTGCACGCCTGCGGCCTTCAGCGGATCGAGCAGATCCGTCGGTTTGCCGGCAAGAAAGATCGTGCCGGCTCCAGCTTGGTTCAGGGCCTGCACGGCCGGCACGGCCTGCTCGGCGTAGATCGCGTCGGTGGAGCAGATGCAGGCGAGCGCGGCACCGGAGCCCCGGAACGCATCCGCGAGGGCGGCCGGATCGGTGAAGCCGTCGTTCGAGACGCCCTCAATGCCGCCGGCCGCGAAGGCGTTGGCCGCGAAGGTCGCCCGGGCGTTGAACGCGGAGACCGCGCCGAGATTGGCGAGGAAAACGCTCGGCCGCCGGCCGGTCTTGGCCAGGTAGGCATCGGAGGCGTCGCGCAACGCCTCGAAGGGCTCCGCCAGGCGGATCGCGGGCAGCGCATCGCAGGCGACCGCCGAGCCCGAGCCGAAATTCGAGCTGGGTCCAGCGGTGACCGGCTTCACGTCGAGGACCGTGACCGGCTTCTCGGCGAGGTTCGGGAACTCGCTCGCGCCGGTCAGCGGCGCGCGGCGGGTCGCCACGGCCTTGGCCCGGGCCTCGTGGGTCGCCTCGATGCGCCGCTGCAGCTTGCCGACGCTGAGCGAGGCGACGATGCCGCCCTCGGCCTCGATCGCCTGGAACGCCGCCCAGGCCGCCTCGGCGAGCTGGTCGGTCAGGGCCTCGAACCCGCCCGCGCCGGCGGCGGGGTCGGCGACCCGGGCGAGGTGCGATTCCTCCAGCAGCACGATCTGGCTGTTGCGCGCCACCCGGCGGGCGAAGGCGTCGGGCAGGCCGAGCGCCTGGGTGTAGGGCAGGACCGTGACCGCATCGGCGCCGCCCATGCCGGAAGCGGCGGCGGCCATGCCTGTGCGCAGGATGTTCACGAACGGGTCGCGCCGGGTCATCATCCGCCACGCGGTTTCGGCGTGGAGGCGCAGGGGCTTCGGCTCCAGACCGCAGGCCTGCTCGATCCGGGCCCAGAGCCGGCGCAGGGCGCGAAATTTCGCCACCGTCACGAACTCGTCTGCATCGGCGGCGAGCAGCACGGCGATGCGGTCGCGGGCCGTGGCGAGGTCGTGGCCGGCCGCCTCCAGGGCGCGCAGATAGGTCACGGCGGTGGCGAGCACGGCGGCAAGCTCGGCCGCCTCGCCGGCGCCGGCCTCATGGTAGGGGCGTCCGTCGGCCAGAAAGGCCCGACCGCTGAAACCCGCCGCTTCGAGGGCGGAAACGGTGGTGGCCAGCCGCGGGGCGATCTCGCTCCAGACCGCCCCGAGGCTGCCGGTGGCGGCGAGCGTCCCGACTGGATCGATGCCGAGGTCGAGATCGTAGCTGGACAGGTCCTCGCCCCGGTGCGCCGCAAGGGCCTTCACCAGGCCGGCGACTTCGAGGCCGCGGGCGCCGGCATCGAGGCGCAGGCTGATCAGCGGCAGCATCACGCCCTTCAGCAGGGCGTCGAGATCCTCAACACTGCTTACGGTGAGGCCGTAGCCGCGGGCGGCGGGCGAGCCGGCAAACACCAGAGCCAGGGCGTCGGCGCCGCCCTCGAGGTCCGTCATCGCCTGGGCGTTGGCGGCGACGATCTCGGGATGATCGACCCGCTGGGAAACCCGCCAGGGACCCGGCTCGCGGAAGGGCTGGGCGGTCGGCTCGGCCCGGGGATAGAGCGGCTCGATCCGCAGGCCGTCGCTCGTCCGGGAGACCAGCCGCTTCTCGAAATCGGCACCCTTCAGGACGTTGTCCACGAGGCCGAGCCAGCGCGCCCGGTCGGCGGGCTCGAACAGGTCGGCGAGCGGTGTGTCTTCCATCGGAACGTCCCTGGGCGCGGCGTCTTGTGCACCGCTTTCAGGGTCGTGCCTCGCACGCCGCTCGCCCGGAGGCAATCGCCCGAAGGGCGAGGATTGTTATCCGAGGATGATCAGGCCGGCGAAGCCCAGCGCACCGACGATGATCCGCCACCAGGCGAACAGCCGGAACCCGTGGCGAGACACGTAGTCGAGCAGCACGCGGACCACGAACAGCGCCGACAGGAACGAGACGATAAAGCCGATCACGATCAGGCCGACATCGTCGCGCGACAGAAATTTATAGTTGTCGAACAGGTCCTTGGCGAAGGCGCCGGCCATGGTCGGCATCGCCAGGTAGAACGAGAACTCGGTGGCGGAGCGCTTGTCGGCGCCCATCAGCATCGCGCCCACGATGGTGGCGCCGGAGCGCGACACGCCCGGGATCATGGCGAGGCACTGGAAGATGCCAATCTTCAGGTCCATCGGCAGGGTGAAATCGTAGACGTCGGTCTTCTTCACCTCGAGGTCGGTATCGTCGATGACGAGGAGCACCAGGCCGCCGGCCACCAGGGTCGCGCAGACGATCCATGGGTTGAACAGGTAGGCCTTGATGACCTTCGAGAAGAGGCCGCCGATGATCGCGGCCGGCAGGAACGCCACTAGGATGCCGATCACGAAGCGGCGAGCCTGCGGATTCGTCGGCAGCGCGGTGGCGATGCCGATCAGCCGGCGGAAATAGACCGCGAGGATCGCCAGGATCGCCCCGAGCTGGATCAGCACCTCGAAGGTGTTGTTGGGCGAGTGGAAGCCGACGAAGTGGCCGACCAAGAGCTGGTGACCGGTGGATGAGACCGGGATGAACTCGGTCGCGCCCTCCACCAGGGCGAGCAGGACCGCCTTGCCGATGCTTGCCGGATCCATTGTCGAGCCTCGCGCCGCGGGCGCGCGACCGCCCGTCGTGAGCGGGCCGCGGACCATGGGAAAATTGCGCCCGGAGGCATCGCCCATCAGGGTTGACGGGCAGTTACCGGAACAGGCGGCGCGTGTTAAGGGCTCGGCAACGATCGAGCAATAACGCTCGCTCTGAAGTCCTGCGCGCCGAAGACCCGCGCGCCTGGGCCGACGACCGGCGCGGGACTGGCCGCGCCGTCAGACCGAGCAGTCCTGACGGCCTCAATGGCGACCCTCTACCACTTCCCCTTCTGCGCGAATTCCCGGTTCATCCGTCTCGTCCTGGCCGAGATGGGCCTGGAACCGACGCTGTTCGAGGAGCGCCCCTGGGAGCGCCGGGACGACTTCCTGCTGATCAATCCGGCCGGGTCGACGCCCGTTCTGCTGGAGCAGACCGGTCTCGTCGTGCCGGGCGCCGGGGTGATTGCCGAATATCTCGACGAGACGCGCGGGCTCGGCCTGTCCGGGCGGCGGATGCTGCCGGACGACACGGTGGAGCGGGTGGAGGTCCGGCGCCTGCTCGACTGGTTCCTGATCAAGTTCGACTCGGAGGTGACCGGCTACTTGGTCAACGAGAAGATCTCGAAGCGCTTCATGTCGGCCCACGAGGGCGGCGGCCCGCCGGACATGAACGCGATCCGGGCGGCGCGGACCAACGTGCGCTACCACCTCAAATATATCGGCTACCTGATCGCCCGCCGCCGCTGGCTTGCGGGCGACAACCTGACCTATGCCGATCTCGCGGCGGCGGCCCATCTCTCATGCGCCGACTATCTCGGTGACGTCCCGTGGGACGAGGACGAGATGGCCCGCAACTGGTATGCTCGGGTCAAGTCGCGGCCCTCCTTCCGGGGGCTGCTGGCCGACCGGGTGGCCGGCATGCCGCCGGCTGCCCATTACGCGGATCTGGATTTCTGAGCCCACGACGGACCTATTTCGGCGCCGAGCTGCGTCGCCTCGTCGAGGCGCGGGCGCAGCATCTCGGCTTCTGCGGGCTGCGGATCACCCGGCCCGACCGCCTGCCGGACCTGCCCGACCGGCTGTCGCGCTGGCTGGAGGAGGGCGCCCACGGCACGATGGACTGGATGGCGGAGCGCGCCGACCAGCGCGCCAGCCCCGTCGGCCTGTGGCCCGGCCTGCGCAGCATCCTGGTCCTCGCCATGAGCTACCGCCCGGAGGACGACCCGCTCGAGCTCGTGGCCCGGACGGATCGCGGCGCGGTCGCCGCCTATGCGCGGCGCCGGGACTATCACGAAGTTTTGAAGGGCCGGCTCAAGGAGCTCGGCGGCTACCTTTCCGCCAAGGGCGATGCCCGGGTGAAGGTGTTCTGCGACACTGCTCCGGTGATGGAGAAGACGCTGGCCGAGGCGGCTGGTCTCGGCTGGCAGGGCAAGCACACGGTCCTGCTGTCGCGCGAGCACGGCAACTGGCTGCTCCTCGGGGCGATCTACACCAGCGCGGAGTTCGAGCCCGACGCGCCCGGGCGCGGGCATTGCGGCTCCTGCCGGGCCTGCCTCGACATCTGCCCGACCGACGCGTTTCCGGCGCCCTACCGCCTCGATGCCAGGCGCTGCATCTCGTACCTGACGATCGAGCATGCCGGGCCGATAGCGGACGAATTCCGGACAGCGATCGGCAACCGGGTCTTCGGATGCGACGACTGCCTCGCCGTCTGCCCCTGGAACAAGTTCGCCCGCCAAGCCGCCGATGCCCGGCTGGCGGCCCGTGCGGATCTCGAAGCGCCAGCGCTGGCCGATCTCGCCGAACTGGACGATGCGTCCTTCCGCAAACTCTTCGCCGGAACCCCGGTGAAGCGCACCGGCCGGGACCGGTTTCTGCGGAACGTGATGATCGCGGTCGGCAATTCCGGCGACCCGCGCCTGGCAGATTCGGCAATCGCGCGGCTGGACGACGCCTCGCCGCTCGTGCGCGGCATGGCGGTCTGGGCCTGCGGTCGGCTGCTGGAGCCGGACGCCGTGCGGGCGCTGCACCGGCGGCATGGGCTCGCCGAGACGGATTCGCATGTGCGCGACGAGTGGAGCGCCGCCACCGCCTTGACGGAACTTCGCCTCGGCGAGACACCCCCGGCATGAACCTCTTCATCTTCGGGCTTGGCTTCACCGGCCGCCGCTTCGCCGAGCGGGCGCGCGACCGCTTCCAGACCGTGCGGGCGACCGTCACCGATCCGGCGGCCGCGGCGCGCATCGCCGCCGAGACCGGCTTCACCATGCGGGGCTTCGGCCCGGAAGCCGACGATCCCCGCATCGCCGACGACCTCGCCGATACCGACGCGCTCCTCGTCTCGGCGCCGCCCTCCGAGCAGGGCGACCCGGTGCTGCGGCGCTACGAGGAGGCGATTGCGGCGAGCCGGATCGGCTGGATCGGCTACCTCTCGACCATCGGCGTCTACGGCGACCAGGGCGGGGCCTGGATCGAAGAGACGACGCCCCCCGCGCCGCGCAGCGCCCGATCCCGCATTCGGCTCGACGCCGAGGCGGCCTGGTTCGAGCTGGGTGCGCGCACCGGAAAGGCCGTGCAGGTGTTCCGGCTGGCTGGCATCTACGGCCCCGGGCGCAACCCGATCGTGAAGCTGCGCGAGGGCCGCTCGCAGCGCATCGTGAAGGCCGGCCAGGTCTTCAACCGCATCCATGTCGACGATATCGCGACCACGCTGCTGGCCTCGCTGGACCGTCCCCGTCCGGGCGCGGTCTACAACGTCACCGATGACGAGCCGGCCCCGCCGCAGATCGTCACCGAGCACGCCGCCGCACTCACCGGCCTGCCGCTGCCGCCCGAGATCGACTTCGAGACTGCCGACCTGTCGCCGATGGCGCGCAGCTTCTACGGCGAGAACAAGCGGGTTCGGAACGGGCTGATCCGGGACGAACTCGGCGTCGCGCTGGCCTATCCGACCTACCGCGCGGGCCTCGCCGCGCTGAAGGACGAGGCCTGATCAGGCTTCGAGGTGGCGCGGCCGGATCAGGCGGCGGAGCAGGCCGCCGCGCGGGCCGGCCAGCATCGAGACGAGGTAGAGCGCTCCGGCGGCCAGCACGATGGCCGGGCCGCTCGGCAGATCGAGCTGGTAGGACAGGCTGAGCCCCGACACGCTCGCCACCACAGCGATCAGCATCGAGATCGGGATCAGGCCGCCGAGGTCGCGCGCCCAGAACCGGGCGGCCACCGCCGGCAGCAGCATCAGCCCGACCGCCAGCAGGGTCCCGAGCGCCTGGAACCCGCCGACGAGATTGACCACCACCAGCGCCAGGAAGGCGAGATGCACCGGCCCGCCGCTGCGGCTGACCGTGCTCAGGAACAGCGGATCGACGCATTCCATCACCAGCGGCCTGTAGATCGCGGCCAGCGCCACCAGCGTCAGCGTGCTGATGCCGCCGAGCAGGATCAGGGCGGCGTCATCCAGCGCCAGGACCGAGCCGAACAGGAAATGCATCAGGTCGATCTGCGAGCCGCGCAACGACACCAGCAGCACGCCGCCGGCCAGCGAGATCAGGTAGAAGGCCGCGAGGTTGGCATCCTCGCGCACCACCGTCGCCCGGGTAACGGCGCCGGCGAGCAGCGCCACCGCCAAGCCGGCCACCAGCCCGCCGATGGTCATGGCCGGCAGCGACAGGCCGGCTACCAGGAATCCCGCCGCGGCGCCGGGCAGGATCGCGTGGCTCATCGCGTCGCTCATCAGGCTCATGCGGCGCAAGGTCAGGAACACCCCGACCGGCGGCGCGGAGACCGACAGGGCGAGGCAGCCCGCCAGCGCCCGGCGCATGAACCCGAACTCGACGAACGGCGCGAGGATCGGCCCGAACGGATCGATCACGCGGCGTCCTCGTGGTGGTGATGGCTGTCCGGGCCGTGGTCGTGGCCCGACGCGACGGCCGGCTTCGGCCCGACGCACACCGCGGCATCCTCGTCCCAGGCTTCGGAGAGATTGCGCGCGCGCGCCAGATTCTCCGGCGTGAGCACCCGCGCGGTCGGCCCCCAGGCCACGGCTTCGCGGGCGAGCAGGAGTGTCGTCGGAAAATGCTCGCGCACCTGGGTGAGGTCGTGCAGGGCCGCGACGACGGTGCGGCCCTGGCCGTGCCAGAGCCGGATCAGGGCCAGCAGATCCTCGACGGTGCGGTTGTCGATGCCGGTGAACGGCTCGTCGAGGAGCATCACCGGGCAATCCTGCAGGATCAGCCGGGCGAACAGGGCACGCCGGAACTGGCCGCCCGAGAGCGTGCTGATCGGGCGCGCCTCGAAGCCGCCGAGCCCGACCGCGTCGAGGGCCGCCCCGATCTCCGGCCGCCAGCGCTCCAGGCCACGCCAGGATCCGGCCTTCCGCCACAGACCCATGCCGGCGAGGTCCATCACGCTCAGCGGGAAGCTGCGATCGATCTCGTCGGCCTGCGGCATGTAGGCGAGGGCGCCGGAGCGATCGATATGACCCTCCAGGCAGCGGATCTCGCCGGCCATCCCTTTGAGCAGGGTCGACTTGCCGGCGCCGTTCGGCCCGACCAGGGCCAGCAGGTCGCCGGCGCGAACGGTCCCGGAGAGGTGGTGGACCGCCGGATGCCGGTCGTAGCCGAGGGTGATGCCGACCAGGCGGATCGATTCTCGTGTGGCGGGCCGGATGCTCATGCCGCGAGCGCCCAGGCGATCACGAGCCAGACCAGGGTGGAGAGCACCACGGCAAGGGCGAGGCGCGGGCCGATCCCGCTGCGGAACAGGGATCGTGGGGCCGCTCGGCGTGGGGTGGCGATGGTCGGCAAGACGTCCTCGTCGCGCGCTCGGGCCGGCGCGGGGACCGTTCGGCTACTGGTGCGGTCCGGGGCGGCAGTGATACACTGTAACAAACCCGCTGGACAACCGGCGGTTTTGCGGTTGGAGCGAACATGCACCGTCACGAGGGCCACGACGCGTGCCACGGCGATGTCGCCGACATGCTTGCGCGGGCTGAGGCCGTCTGCCGCGAGCGCGGACTGCAATTCACGCCCCTGCGCCGGGAGGTGATGGAGGCGGTGGCCGAGGCCGGCAAGGCGCAGGGCGCCTACGACATTGCCGAGAAGCTCAGCGCACCGGGCAAGCGCGTGGCGCCGGTCTCGGTGTACCGCGCCCTCGATTTTCTGATGCAGCAGGGTTTGGTCCACCGGATCGCGAGCCGCAACGCCTTCATCCCCTGCGCCCACGGGCATGCTCCGGGGGAGGGCGTGGTGTTCCTGATCTGCCGCACCTGTGGCGGCGTGGACGAGGCCTCCTCGGAGGAGCTGGAGGACGGTCTCGACCGCACCCTGAAGCGGGCGGGCTTCACGCCGGCCCACAGCATCCTCGAAGTCGAGGGCGATTGCGGCGCCTGCCGGGAGCGGCAGCAGGCCGGCTGACGCGTCAGCGCGCGTTCTTGTAGGCCCGGCGCGACACGATCGTGAGCAGCATGATCTGGATGTCGAACCAGATCGACCAATTGTCGATGTAGTGCAGGTCGCAGGCGACGCGCCGCTCCATGTCGAGGTCGGTCAGGGTCTCGCCGCGATAGCCGTTGACCTGCGCCCAGCCTGTGATGCCGGGGCGGACGTTGTGCCGCCGCGCGTAGAGCGCGATCCGCCGCTCGAAGCTGCGGTCATGCGCCAGGGCATGCGGCCGGGGACCGACCAGCGACATCTCGCCCCGGAGGACGTTCAGGAGCTGCGGCAGCTCGTCGAGATTCGTCCGCCGCAGGATCGCGCCGACCTGGGTGATGCGGCTGTCGTTGCGGGTCGCCTGCTTGAACACCGTGCTGGCATCCGCCCGCATCGACCGGAACTTGAAGACGCCGAAGGGCTGTTGATTGAAGCCGTAGCGCTTCTGGCGAAAGAAGACCGGGCCCGGGCTGTCGAGCTTGATCGCCACGGCGATCGCCGCCAGCAGCGGCGACAGGGACACCAGGGCGATCGCCGCCACGACCAGGTCGAGGGCGCGTTTCAGCACGATCTCGGCGATGTTGAGCGGCCGGCGGCCGATATTGATGCCGGAGACGCCGCCGACCCGGGCGACCTGCATGTCGGGGAACCGGTCGAGCACGCTGCCGGGCCGGAGATGCAGGGCGGAGGGCACCCGCAGGAAGGCGTCGATACACCGCTCGACCTCGGCGGTGTCGGTCCATGGGACCAGCACGAAGACATCGTCCGGCCGCAGGAACCGCACCACCGACACGGCGAGGTCGAGATCCTCCTGCAGCTGGTCGTGCCGCGACACCGTGTCGGCGCCCGGATCGACCCGGCGCAGGTAGCTCGTGCCGACGATCCGGGAGCCGAGCTGGTCAGCCTCGTGGCTGGCATAGAAACGGGCGATGTCCTCCTCGTAGCCGACCAGGTGCACGCGGCTGGCGGAGGTGGATCCGGACGCGAGGCTGCGGCGCACCAGCCGGGTCGCCACGGTCCGGGTCATCACCAGGACGGGCAGGCCGATGACGAAGGAGGCGATCGAGACGAGGCGCGAGTAATCGTTCGTGGTCTTGGTCAGGAAGCCGACCAGCAGGACCGCCGCCCAGGCGACCAACCAGAGCGAGGCCATGCGCTGGACGTTGAGCTTCTGCGCCATGATGCCGTCGAGGCTGTAATCCTCCCGCAGCACGTTGGTCGCCACGATGATGGCGCCGAGCAGGGCGGCCAGCCGCAGGCCGCGCAGGGCCGTCACCCAAACGCTCTCGCCCCCGAAGGCCACCTGATAGCCGAATTCGACGCCCAAAATGACCGCGACGATCGCCACGATGTCGGCCACCGCCATCGACGACGACATGGCGATGCGCGCCAGCGCGCGACCGCGGCGCGGCAGGAGCGCCGACCATACGCTGCGACGGCGCTCGGCCGAGGTCGGCAAGGCCTGGAACGTCTCCGGAACCCGCTCGTGAAACATTTGGCCCGCCACGTCCCGGTTTGATCGGACTTTGTACCGGTCTGAAACACGTAAGTTTTCAGCGCCGGCATCTGCCGATGACGGAGCAAGGGGTGAGCCGCCACGGTGAGCGTTTCGGCGGCAGAAACGTGGCCGTTCATGTAGGCCAACGTCCGACGGTCGGCAATACATGGTAAATGCTGAGTTACCGGAATACAGACACGTGCGGCCTGGCGCAGCTCAACAACCGGATACCAGCAGTTGCGTTGGAATGTCAGATCATTGCTGACCGGTTGAATCCCTCGCCGGCGTGAAGCTTCGCGGATCTTACTGCCTTCGCGAAAATTCCATCGCAGCGATTGCCATGCGGGGATACGGCAACCCTAAATTAAAGGGCGCCCGCCGCCGATCCGGCAGCGAGCGCCCTGAATACCGTTATAGGTCCCGTCAGACGGCGTCGGCGTGCTGCTTGGCGCCGTCCGCGCCGCCGACCGTCTGGACCATCTCGAACCCCTCGAATTGCGGATGACCGAGATAGAGCGGCTTGGTCGAGGGCGCCCGGCTATGGGCCTTGCGGAACTGCTCTGAGCGCGTCCAGGCCTCGAAATCGGCGCGCGAGCGCCAGACGGTGTGCGAGGCGTAGAGGACGTGGTCCTCCTGTTCCGGACCGCGGAGCAGATGAAACTCAACGAAGCCTTCCATCTCCCCGAGGTGGCTGTCACGGCCGAGCCAGACGGCCTCGAAGTCCTCGGTCGCATCCTTAACGACCTTGAAGCGATTCATCGCGATAAACATGGTGATCTCCGTTGCAGCACCGAATTTAGGCCCCGAACCCCGTCCGGGCGAGCCCTGCTGCGGCGACGCGGCGCGCGCCAAGGACTGCGCAGTCTTAACCCGTCGACATTTCAGCAACAATGTTTCGAAGATACGTCAGGTTAAACCACAAGATGTGGTCTTA
>QGQJ01000475.1:0-36557 GCA_003206725.1 Blastomyces emzantsi | reverse complement strand
TTCCCCCCCCCCCCCCGCCTTGCACTGAATTTGCATTTGCCCCGGGGCGATTCATGGTGAATGGGAGATCTTGACGATTTTTGTCAACGGTCAAGGCATTCCGCAAGCGTCAACGCATTTGGCCTAAAAGGCAACAACATTTTGAACCGGAAACTAATATAGTTGGTCGTTGCGTGGGCAGTTGTGAAGATAGCTTAGGCGTTGATCTGCCGACATGGGGTGGAGAGCCCCATCCGATGCATCCCTGCAAAGAAGGTGTAGAAGGAAAGGGAGTTCCGCTTTTTCGTAGCACTCACCCACTCATGATCGCCCTAAGTATCATCGAATCAGCAAGCCTGTTAATATTTTCGCAAACTGCCACATCGACTATTCATTCCCGCCTAGTATCTAATTCGACGAGCCGGTTGACATTCGAGCTCCCGATTCCCTTTCTGGTAACATCGGAGAGATGAGTTTTACATATCGTGGCCGCATGAACTTGGTGCTACAGGGAGGCAAAAACAACTTCCGCACAGACTGCCAATGCTCGCCTACAGGCCAATCAGTGTATAATCGCCACCTCGGCCGTAGAAACAAGCCTGGGGTTTCCAACAGATCGCCTAGCTTCGAGCCAATTGCCAGGCTGTTTTAAGTCGTGATAGCTGCGGGCTCAATATTCAACAAACTATGTGGCTGAGTTTGCCTGCAGAATAATGCAGCAGGGGGCAAGCCATCATGTGGAGGGAGGCCAGTTACAACCCCGTTAGCCAGAACCTGGAGACGGTTGAAGGTTCACCTCTGTTCCCGCCCGCCTCGTCATTTTCCCCTTTACAATCCTTGACCGAAAGGGCAAGGCAAAGATACGTGCGGCTTTCGTAAGCCTCAATCGTACGCATCAACGTACACCCACGTAACTCAGTCGCCCTGCAAGATCTGCCAACTCTCGGGGTGAAAGAGGGGTAGACCGGGCGATGAAAAAGATTTCACGTATTTTCTTTTTCTGCTATTGGCATTTTCTCATCTCCAGCAAACGAGTTGTTGAGATCTGCCGTGCAGCGCAGCCACCAACTGGAGACAACACTCGCCTATGTCGTACCGCACATATCGGTCTGGACCATAGAGTCAACTTGGCTGGACTCGTGCAAACCATCCATATCATTCCGCACTGCTTGTTTCGGTGTCTGATGAATCCAAACTGTAGGTTTGTAGTTAATGTTTCTCCGGTCTGCTTCGTGTTGTCATTGGCAATCAGGGACTCATGAGATACTTTAGGTATCCAGCCGCTGCGCAATGGTCAGGAGGCGCCCGAGGCAGAACGGGAGCCTTGGCTTAGGCGCACGACAAAAGATGCCTTAAAACGTGACTGTATTAGGCTGCTGGAAGGTTCATGGATAGTTTTCTCCAACACGTTAAAGAAAAAGAGAGAAGAAGAGGTGGAAATGAGGCGACAAAACACGTCTCGGCTCGGTGTATCCCCTCCCAAATTTCCCAAACCAGCCGCACTCGAATAAGTTACTCCGTAATTTCTTTTCTTTTTTTCTTTTTTTCTTTATTTTTTTTGAAAAAACAAAACCGATGATGTCATTTTTGATTATGCACGAGAAGAAAAGAAAACGCCCTTTTATGCACATACTCATATAACACTGGTATTATACTGATTAGCTCTACTCCATCGCCAACATACGAAGGTTTACCCCCCTCCCTGTTAGTCAGTGATTACCCCTTTGTCACTTTTTCATCACCATTGGTTTCTACGTCCCATCCACCAACCCTTGCATTCGAATATACATATATGTATATGTACAATGCGTACATACCTACGTGTCCCTGACAAGGCCTCACCCGAGAGCATCCGGAACCCGCACATGCTCAACAAAAGCTCATGTCGAATGTATTGTATTTTAGTCAGCCAACCACAAACAAACATGAAATTCACCCCAAGGTAAGTTAAGGGGATTTATGGCGAGAGGGAGCCAACGAAAAGCAAAAGAAAAAATCATATAAACATGGACAAAAAAAGAAGCAATTTGCATTGTTTATTTCCCTATCATATAACCGAGTATTTTTTTTCCGCTTTCAAATAAACATAAGAGGCTAAGGTAAAAAAAAGGGAGATGCGGACAGACCGAACCAGACAGGTAAAAAGTACAGGGGGGATGAAAGATGAAAATAGACGTAAGTGACATGAAGCTAAGGTGAAACGAAGCAAAAAAAAAAAAAAAAAAAAACAAGGTAGACCCTCGGAACCCAGAAAGAGCTAACTCAAGTGCATGGACAGACATAGAATCTGCCGGCTTTTATCTCAAATAAAATGGCATGCGGTTGATGTAGATTGAACGACAAAGAAAATAAGTGTAATACTTCAATATTTAAACGTGGAGAGATGGAAAGAGCAGAAAGCGGGAGCGGACGAAAGGGTGGAGGATGGAAGATGAATTGGAGGTGGAGGTGAAGTCGGCACCGAAAAAATAATAATAAAAAAAAAAAAGAACAATCATGATCAATCATCTCGTAATCAAGTCTAAGTATTAAGAAACAAAGTTAAAATGGTCTTCAAGCCGGATATCGAAGAAGAGCAGGAGTAATGCGAGAGGGAAAGAAAAAAAGAGCAAAATGATATGTCTAGTGGCGGGGTATAGTAGCGCGAACAGGGGAGTAATGTTGTAGAATAAGAAGATGAGGGGGTGGCAATGGCGAGGGGAGGAGAATATTTTCAGACTCCAACCATTAAGATCGAAAGAGAAGGAGGAAAAGAGATCAAAGGGAGCCATTCATGCGCTAACGATTTGCTCGTGAGAGATGTAGTTAAGCTTCTCCTGGGACACATCGCTATGGCTCGATCTGCCATTTTGTTTGAGAGGAGACGAAGGTTCCCGTCCTGCAGCACCAGGTTGGTTGTCTGAGCTCGTTGAAAATTCCTTCGTATCTTTGCTATCCTGAATCTGATCGGTTGGGGGTATTTGAGTGGCTGGGGATTGTTGGTCAGGACTAGGCCGAGTGGTATCACTTTCTTCCTCAACAACAGGATCAATGACATTAGGATAGGTTCCAGTAAAAATCGACTCGTCCTCCTCATTGAGGGAGGTGGCCCCCTCGGGAGTTTCAGCGGCCACTCCAGACGATGTGTTCTGATTCTTCAGGCTCCAAGCAGTGGCTGTGCTAATCGATCTGAGAGAATTTGCCCGCCTACTAAAAGTAGAGTCCGAAACGAGCGACTCAGCACCTTCGCCGACATTCAAAATGTCAGAGAGCCTAGAATCCTCATGTTGCATTGGCTTTCGCAGCTTTAAGCGCTGCTCGTGAGACATATTCTGCCATTCAGACCCGAAATTGACAACAGATGCCTTTTTACCATGTAGAGTGAAGCTACCGGTTCCCCGGCTGAGGCTTTCGCTTTCAGCAATGGAGGAACCATCGTCAGTCCCTGGAATGGTACTAGCTAGCTCTCTTCCTTTTTTACTCCGATGGTGATGAGGAATGTGATGGGCTTCCCGAAGACTACGATGTAAACTTCGACGGACCTTGCCCCGGTGCTCAATGGAAGTAGATTCTTCCGGTAGCTTGTCCTTATCGCCATCATTCAAAAGGTCAATGGGCTTTGGTGCATGGGGTGAAGCGTTGTTTGTAAGGATTCCAGCTTCCCGTAGGAAACGCTCTTCCTCATCATCCACGACGCTAGGCACGGGGGTTGAGCGGCCAGATGATGTAATTGCACAGCTTGAATCATCAGCTTTGTTGCTGTGCACAGAGGTATTGACGGACGGTTGACGAAGTGATGAGTTTCCACTAGGGTCGGCAAACGAAGGAAGTAAGGAATCCTCCTTCGAACTGGACAGTGTATGTTTCTTTTGCATTGGACTTGTTTCCGAAGTGGCCACTGACTTCTGGCCACTGGGTCGCCTCTGTCGTGGAGAGGCAGTTTGGGCTTGCCGATCCGCGCCACCGTCCAGGGATACTGGGGTGACAGGCCGGGCAGGTCCAAAGGAACCATCGCTTGTGGGGGATCTAGGACCATGACTCGAAACTGAGTCCAGTTTCAGTTGAGCCTGTTGGGTGGAGAGTGGCTGTGACAACGAATACAGAGGATCAAGACTGTGCTTCTCCAGGTACAGACGTTCTTCGACTGACAGATCAAGTGAAAGCATCTCTCTGTGACACCTCGTTCGCGAGATTTCTAGCCTGGCCCACTTGATTTTTGCCGATATTCTCCCCGCGGCCAGGATAACCTGATCTCTTGCTCTAGGATGAATTGGCGTCAAAACTTGGAGGTGGCGCGCATTTCTTAATAAATCATCAAGCTCCTTTTGAGCAGCAGACAATTTGTCGTTTGCCTCCTTGATTCTTTGCGACATCAATTCTCGCCGTGCTACTGAAACTTCTTCGATTAACCCAGGGTCAATTTTACGATTGATCGCTGTTGGCTCCGGGGGTGGGACATTTGACATTTCTGAAGTTGTAGAATCCGCGCGAGTTGACCTTCTGTCTCGCTGACCTTCATAATTGGCCCCAATCATTCCTCGCATTCTGACCCCTGTCGTTCGGAAAGTCGCCGCGTAGTTGAGCGTCACAAGCCAGTCAGCCATCTCGGACTCACTATTGGCGAGAAATACCTCTTCGAAGCCACCATGGCGGACAAGGAGGAACGCGTGTTTATGTTTTTTGTAGCTAGAATCCAATAGTGCGACAGCATCGTGAGTTGACATGATGGCGTCAGGCTTAAAATCCGTAATGGGAGGCTTGAAGATGACAGCACGGCGCCGACCGTATTTGTCGAGCGATTCACATTGAGCAATCAAAGATTTCACCCATTGGATATCCCGGAAAAAATACAGCTGTGAACCCGTCAGTACAGCTCCCCATTCCTGCCAAGGCGACCTGGTTTTCTTTTTCTTAGGATCCTTTCGCCACAGAAGACCAACTTTAGCAACCCTAATATCCACAAGGCCGGGATGTGACTCTGAAGGATTTGCGATGCTGCTCGTGGTCAAAAAGGCATCAGGCCGGGACCTGGCAGAAACTATCTGCAACACCGAGGATTTATGGAATGTGTGGTGGAGAGCATCCATATCAGGAGTTTGGCCCGCTGCGAATGAACTGTACGGGTCTTCCAATTCCATGACATCCTTGAGGTTTGGCCGGAGCGAACCTAGTTTGCCATCTAATATTAGAGCGTAAGGGTCAATCGGATCGCGGGAAAAGCTCGGTAGGTTATCTGCGCTGGCAACTTTAAGCAAAGGTTTGCGTGTTTTCGGGGCCATGAGCCTGCTTAGGTTTAGTTCATCTTCGACATGGATGAATGGTGTGTATATTATATTTTCGTAGAAGCATTCGAGTATTTCTACAGCTACCCCTTCTCCTTGAGTGTTCCGGACATAGTCTGGCTTCTGCATTTTCCTTTTATTGTTTTTGTTGAAGACGTCTGTGTGCAAGATCAACAGGGAAAACGCGATGAAATAAGCTTGTTCTATCGATTTGTTAGCGCACGATCTCCAAAAAAAAGACAGTAAGTACAATACGACATCCTACCTGTTGAGGAATATATGCCTGGGTTGCACTCGTGATAACGATCAGCAAAGCTTTGGACGACCCGATCAATTTGTTGTGTCTCCTTTGGCAGCTCGACTTCCATAAGGAGCTTGCGGATTGCCATATCAATAGGGTCACCGAAAAATGAAAATCCACGCATATACTTCCTTAAAGCTGTCACGTAAAATTCCTCTGCAGTTTGTGATAGGATGCTGGCAATCGTACTACGACGAACGGCCCCTTCCAACCGTGAAAGGTAGGTGGCTGGTGTGTCATTGTCTTCTCGAACCGGGCACGAAGCCGGATCCCGTCCGAGAGAAAACGAATTGGATTTTGACGCAATTGATGCAGGGGTGGCGGGTGCCCCAAAGCTTGGAGAGGCGTCCCCTGTCCCGTTTTGATCATGGCTATGTTTAAATCGGGCTGGAATAGCGAAAAAGTCACCAAAGCTCCTTCGTGCACCGGTATTCGTCGAAGTCCGGCTGGATGGAACAAGATTGGGCGACGAGCGGTGTGGATCATCTTGAATATCGGCAAGGGAGCCCATAGTCGATGACCTCTGTCTGCGTGAAATGCGACCCGGTGCATTAGGGAAAGTGGATGACCTTGCAGAGTGCGCAGACGCGATCGAGTCTTTTCGGAACAAAGCCGTTCCCGGAGATGAAGTGCCTGGCGTTCCGAAACCCAGCGAAGACTGGGATGGTGAAGGAAGCGAAGGCAGCGAAGGAGCATGTTCACCATTATGATCGGTAGAACTGCGAGATTTCTTCCCACCAGTCTGAGGCCTGTTGAATTCCGACGACTGCGAGGCTTGCCCTGGAGGCGGTAATTTTACGGGTAGCGGGAACAATGGGCTTTTGCTGCGTTTCAGCAGCGGGAACCGGAAAAGAGAGCTGGTACTAGCAGAAGCGCCGTTTTTCGAATACACCCCATACTCAGCAGAGCTTCCGTCTGACCTAGAAGATTCTGAAAATCGCGCACCAGGTAATGGACCACCATCGCCATGTGCACGGACAGGTCCACCGCTCCGTATCGAGGTCGTTGAGAGTCTCCCAGGTTCTTCAAAACTTATGTGAGAAGCTCTTAGGCTTGAAGGTGCGGTTGGTGAGTTATCCACTCCAGCAAATTGTCGAACCGAACTTCCGTTTGAGGCATTAGAATTGTTAGGGGTATGGTTATAGTTTCCGGACATAGTTGCAGCACGTTCCGAAATAGGTTTCTCCGGGCCCAGTTTGAACCTGCTCTTTCGCTTTTGAGCAGGTTTCTGGGTGGGAAGCGTCGGTGATGTAGTGATGATTGTAGGCGCTTTGGATATTAAAAAAAAACAACAGGAGTCAACAAAAATTTCTTGCTTCAAATCGATCATGTAATAAAACTGGGTTGGCTGGACTTACGAGGGGGTAACGAAGGCACTGGAGGGGGAGCTCCAGCCTCGTTATATGAGGCAGATAGTTGGGGGTCGGACGCATGTCTGAAGCGCATCAAGCTAAATCTGTTGCGTAGAGTCATTTGTTGTTTGGAATTGTGATCTGATGCGCTTCTGGAAGCTGCTGGAGGCTCATCAGGTGGTGGGGAGTGTTCAACAACCTTGGATTCTCCGGCCAGCGGCGAATTGGCAGTCGACTCCGAAAAACGTGGGAGTAGCTGACCCATTGTGAAAGTTGAACGGGGAACCTGTTCACTGTGACGCACAGGAACAGGTCCAGGACTAAGGGGTCGTTGCGGTTGCGAATCGCGGTCATCAGTGCCACCAAGGCGAAACCCTTTCCATGTCATGATGTAGGAGAATTTGCCCATAGCCAACACTCTCAACTGGTCATGGCATGTGAGGTAGCAGGCAAACCACTATACCATGGCTAAGCTTTCTCCAATGGTATCCTCATAGAATATCTGGCACTCGCAAGTTGGCCGATTCGGTAATCCAGGGCCGGTATGGACATGGGAGTCTACCATTCAGCGCCGTATTGAGAATAGTGGAGACGACAATCAAACAAATGGCATTGCAACAACAGACAACAACAGCAATAGACAGAAGGCCGATAATGAGGACAGGAAGTTTTATCCACGGAATTCCAGCGGATCCTCCAATGTGACGCTTTGGCTGGGTGTGTTTGTCCTCTGTCGTCGTTGCGTTGGTGTCGTCGTCGATGTCGCAGCGTGGGATGTCCTGGTTGAGCCTCCTCGCAGCAACGTAACGTAATCGGACAAAAAAGGGAGGGATTTGCCAAGACCCGCGGGTTCCAGACGCTCGGCGCTAGCAGCAAAATGGGGAACCTTGATCTGGCGGGCGTGTTGCTAACAATATCCAGGTAATAATAATAATAATAATAATAATAATAATTAATAACAACAGGCAAAACTTCCCATATCTCGGCTGTGTCAACGGTGACCGAGCATTGATGTTTGCTCCTTTGACCATAGCAAGCAGGATCATGCTATGCTATCTGGAGTTGGAAACTTGAAGAAACCCCTCAGACACCCGACGTCTCTGCCCTCAGGCAATTCCCATCCCTGCTGCTGATGCCCCGGCGAAACCCCTTAATTCTCGCCTGCGAATGGCTGCTTCCGGGCCGCCGCTATGGCTAATTGGGGCTGGCTGTCAGCTCTCCCAGGCTGATCGAAGATGTCCCACTGGCTTCGGACACTTAGGGGGGGCCCATATTTCACGCCGCAGCCCATTAAATCGCGGTGGAACCTGAGTCAATTGCGCCTAAAATTGGAAACATTCCACGAGGGCCACCTCAGGCACGAACGACACTTGAAATGTCCCACAAGGCTGCATGAACTCACCTCACCCAATTTCAATTAGGAGAAGGGTTATTATCCATATTAACTGGCTTACGAGTATGTAAATAGTTACGCTGAGTAGCCGTCCCTTGAAGAAATCTCCTATCTTATTGTTGAGACATGCAGACCCGTGAACTTCTAATAATCATCCTGACTGTAGGACCCTTGGGAAGCATACGCCACCAGATTGCTCACGGAAGATCATAGATATAAATCTTTCGTCAATGCTATTGCGAGTGAGGTGGATGTGAGCTTTTTACAAATTTAAATGTATGTGCGAGGTGTCTTCCGCGCTATCCTTTTCGAAATTTAAGGCAGTGACGTAAAAATAAGAAACTAAACTATTATTTTGAGGACCGGTGGTTAGAACAATGAACATGCACAATTGTTTTGTTACCATCAATTCGATTGTGGACATCCTGGCTCAGACATATCAGAGAAGGGATGTCACGACATAAAGGGAGTTTTCGGCAATCTTCTGGATGTGGTTGGTGACTGACTCCCTAAATAAATATATATTCTCCTTCAAAATAAAAACGGGATATAGTGAGAATTCCGAATAATTTGATCGTGTATATGAGCAAGAAGGCTATTCTATAAGTTATCAGGGGTTGAGTATGCTTTCGGGAACGCCTTTTTCTTCGTCATCTTGTTGCTGTTGTTGCACGATGAAGTTTCTCGCACTCAATAAACAGTGATCATCCACCTTGAGTTGTGGAGGTGAAGATCACCAGCGCCCATTCCACTAAAATGGCCAGCAAGCTACTGGTTGGCTCTAAAATCAGCCGCCACACTCTCAACCCAGCAGCTCACACAACACACATCAGGGCCGAGCTGTAAATAACCAAGTGCTCCAGATAAATACCGCCTAGAGAGGAGACCTGATCCTTTTGGGACGATACATCAGCGTCCTGAAGTAGGCCCAGGTCGTGTTCAACTTCTGCCAGTGGAAAATCCCGAACTTTGCCAGCTGTTGATCCTGTGGTTAAGAGTATGATCTAGGCCAGATGCAAGCAATGATATGCGGGATGCTTCTCCTGAAGTTGTGAATTCCGTGGCTCTCTTTACATGACTTCAAGCCTTGAATCCCTCAATTGCATAGGCCAAACTGCTGACATCACGAGCACTACAACACATCTATCGATGGCATGTCTTCGTCCGTCGTGAGTAACCCAAGGAGCTCCATGGCTGTCGCTGATAATTCTCCTGAGGTAAGTATCTGCAATTTCCCTACGCAAACTTACTGTCACGTACATACAAGAACCACACCTTTATCCCTATCTTGAAATCCTATCTCGAAAAGCTACACGCTAAGCCTCATATAGGCCGGCGACCTTGACCTCGCAGAGATCTGGCATGCCATACTACGACCCGGCGCAGCGGAGGACGAGCAGTTTGTAAACAGATACTACAACTGGCGCCGGCCGCTCTCCATCCAAGCTCTGCTCGGACAGCCTCGTACATGGATGTCATGGAGCTATAAAGCTGCCTACCCCAAGCTTTCTACACTCCTGGAACAGGCTTCTTTGGAGAACAAATTGCGCTGTCGCGTCAACTTCGAGGAACTTACAATAGATAACGATCGATATGTTCCTCGAAAACTCAGTTATAATGAAGCACATGCTCCTTTATCCGTAATATTTGACGCACTAAGGAAAACTTCGTCTCAGATGATCGTCGCAAATCATTCTGAGGTAAAAATTAAGGGCACAGCACTTATTAAGAGGCTTGTCCGGATACTTCACATAACAGATATTTCGCCGTTGGTGCTTAACTGCATTTTTGGGACAGCTTCAAGGTCTGCCATATACCAACTGGTCCATCACCCAGCGAGTTGACATGCTTATACATGCTCTACAGTCTAGATATCAGTCATGTCGCAGCATTTGTTGATAGAAACCTAAATAACTTGAACTGGGCAAAGGTGAACCTTCTTCAAACGCGAAACACGGTACGATTTACCCTAAGGAGAGGAGATGCTGAAATCAATATCAAAACGCCACATGTTAACGATTTCCCCAACTCATCATAGGGCTGGTCATCATATGTATACGAATACCACTTCTCATTCTACTTTGTCACCTTGGACTATTTCGAACCCGACACAGTGAAGCCTGATCCACGCAAAATTCGAAGATCATGTTCATTTGGGAAACGAAAGGGTACAAAGCACCGTTATATACACGAAGAAACAGTTTCTTTTTTGTTATGCGGCCATTTTGACGAAGCTTTTACTTGTTACCAGCTTGGCGACACTTATTTTAAACCCCGCTATACGAAAGACACAGGTCCTCGATTCTTTCGATCTTATGATCCTAGCCAATCCCCGGGACAGCTCCTGCTGCATTGGATCGCAGTGGCCCTATTTCATGCCAGATCAAGGTGGGAAAATGCCATTGATTCCCTACAGGCGGAGATCAGAGCACCGGTACTTCAAACTTCCAATTTATTTTCTTACAAAGTTCTTGTTCTAACGCCCCTGATATTTAGTCTGATGTCGTATTCATGGAAGATAGAAGTGGTTCGTACATGTAAACGTACAGTCGCTTTGACTAAAAGGATTCTTAACTGTTAACATTTGGTAGACCTGATGGCCGACGATCCCCAGTTTTCCCTGTCAAAAACATATTTCTGGGCTCTTCAAACGTATAAGCTATTCGAGGTACGTACTAGTACGGACGAGTCTCTATTTGGCGTGTAGATATATTCTACGATTAACAAAATATCTAGAGGACCCTTGAGCAAACAATTACGACTTGGGAGACTTTCAAGATAGATTCATTGCCAAAAATCCAGGATGGAAGGATAAGTCCCGAAAATTGGGATGCCAGCATCAGCAGCATAGACCAGGGAATCGAACTCCTGAAGCCAAAAATAGCTCGTATTAAACGTGGCATGCAAGACGTGAGGGATCTCCGCGAAAGTGTAAGTCCTTACTTATGTAGATTATATTTCAAGCGAGTTACTAATTCATTCAGCTCCAATCAACCGCTGCTGTATTCGATAGCCGAACTGCAGTTCGCCAAGGAGAGAATATTCGCCTCTTGACGTACATCACATTGCTATTTCTTCCTCTTTCCTTTGGCACGGTGGGTAGTGTTTGCTCTCCTACTATTTTCCATAGATGACAGCTCACACGTTCATATATACTTACTCTTCGAAATACAGGGCATCTTCAGTATGCAAATCATTGAGCCAAGCACAAGAACTATAAACGCCTTCGCCATCACCTTACCAGTCATCACCATCATCAGCGCACTTCTAATCTTTAACCTCAACTCGCTAACAGCCGCATTCGACTCTGCAGTTCGTAAAGCCACATTCGGTCTCCAGCGACAAATGAGACTCCATCACAGGAAAGAATGGAAACATAGAGCCCTCGCGTTACACCAGGACGACATAAGTACGGAGCCTCCAGTGCGAAAAGCTTCTAAGGAAAGCAGCCACTGGGTATATATCCTTTTCCTAATCGAGACGGCTGTGGTGGTCATCCCGGTTTCTGAGCTGAATGCCGCACTCCATTGTTACGGGCTTTTCAGTTTCGAGGGCGAGAAGCCAGGCGAAGGTGTGGACGATGAATACTCGGATCATGAGGACGCTAGCACTCATCACCCGCGAAATGATAGGCAGAAAGAAGTCCTGATGAGAGTGAAAAAAGCTGCGCAACAAGCCGAAGAGCAGGAACGCAAACGGAAAGACGAAGAAAGCGGCATGGCTATAGCGCTTTTAAGACGCTTTTATAGGAACATTGGTCATTTCGGGAGGGTGCTCGTGCATACTGTCCTCACATCCTTCCGGATTCTCTTACTGCCAATCTGGGTCGTGCTTCTCCTTGTCGAGTACATTTTGACCGTACTCACTCTCATACCCCTCTTCAACCAGCCGCCTTACCAGGCCAACACAAGCCCAGCAACCCATGGAGAGGAATTGTCAGAGCCCCATCCAAGCTCACCGTTCGCCAGAGCATGGCACGCCCTCGGCCTGAACACCCTCACCCTCCCAACCCGACACCACCATCCACATGATCATTCCTACTCTCCTAGACCTTCCGAAACATTCTCTCACGAACACCGGCTCTCACCCATAGAAAGTAAAGAGCGAGCCCCGAGGGAAATAAAACTTCCAGGCCCACAATGGCCGACCCCTGCCACCACTACTGCTAAAATGAACGCAGCCCGCCAATCCGCCAGGCACCTAGTTGAACACTCGTCCATTATGTCTTCACCAGCAATACCCCAAGAAGTGGATGACAGGTCACGCGACAGAATCGAAAATGTTGAAGTGTCACTATTCGATCCGGGACGGTCGCGTAGGACGGCCGGGTCGAGGATGGCCCGGGCGATAACTTCTGCACGGTATGAGGCTGGGGTTGAGAGATAGACGCGGTTATTAATTACGATGGAAGATGCGCAAATGACAGTCACCAGGGAGCTAGGAAGTTGAGATGACACTCATATATGATAAATCATGACCCTGTACTCTGTTTCCGGTAGCGTGTAGCAGAATGCTTATTATAATTCGCGTTCACAACCTGTCAGACATGGGTTCATTATCCAATTCAATTCGGCGAAACGAGATAATCATAAATACAATAACACCTGTCAATTTGTGTCAGGAGATCGAGCGACATAGGATGGGGAAATAGATTACCAACGCGGTTAAATGCCGCGGAATAAACAATAGCAGATTAACAATAATAATAATAATAATAATAATAAAAAGGCCACGCAGTCGTTCAACAAATCTATACACCAATGGCGTGGAAGGGAAACATAATATATGCCCAAAAATATCCAAACAAAAAATTAGTAAAAGTTCCACAATATATGCATACCGAAGAGAAAATCACAGGATAGTCAAAAATTTGTACAGCCAAGAAGGGTATTCGGGAAGAGAAAATAAAAGCGATCGAAAAAATCACAAAAACGGCTTCGATATACCCGGTTGTTCAGCAACAAGTCGAATAGATGCGACTTGCATATAGGAGCATGAAGCATGAGGGCTGACTGTAGTCGGTTCATCAGACAAATTCGAATTTTTACCGTTTTCGCCGCCTGCGGAGGCCCCACCCATCATCGTCGTCATCATGATCGTTATCATTTTTGTACTCGTCCGGTATCCATGAGTCATCCTTCCTATCCTGTCCATCATCATCTCCATCATCATCACCATCATCAAGGATAGGTTTATCAGCTTCGTTGAGGCGCTGAAACTCAGCCTCCCAATTCAACCCCTGGAAACCATCAGGTCCTAACAAGAACTTGCCCAAAACCATAACCGCATTGAACACCTCCTTCCCTGTGGGAACGATATTTTCACGCGGCAGCAGGAATCCATAGCTGCCTTTATCACGCAGCTTGAGCTGGTAGGCGTATTTAACGCCGACGTCGTTATAGAACCAGTCAAGGGCACTGCCTCCGGTGCTCTCCATACGGGGAAATGTGTCTAATTTGACTTTCTTCTGGGACGCCGTGACACCTTGGCAGGCAGAGCTTACGGTGTAGGGTTGTCTATTGGTTAGACGAATTGCCTTTGCAATGCCCATGGCTAGCTCTTCAAGATTCTCCAAGTTGGGCGGCCGATTTAGGCAGGAATACGAGTATGGATAGAGGACTTGTTGGGAGTACGAGTGGAGATCCAAGTAGGCAACGAATTTGACGTTATGCTGTTCTGTTTCCTCTTTCACCCATTCTGCTAACTGACGAGCTTCGGTTCCCGCAAATGGCTCATCTCCACCGTAGCTTTCTGAGCAAGGGTTATCCCCAGTAATGTTGCCATTCCATTCGAAGCCCCATGTACGATCCAAGTCGACGCCGGGGCAAAATGGAAGGCTTGTTTCCTGTCGGTTCTTCCGCCACAGGCGATCAGTTTCCCATGTGTGCACATAGCCGTCGGGATTGATGGTTGGTATGAAAATAAAGTCGAATTGCTCCAGGAGTGTAGAGATGGGTGGGGATTTTCCGTAGGCGGTGATCAAAGAGTATGCTACATAATTCACGGTCGAAACACCGATCCATTCTCTCGCATGGGAACCACCTCCGATTATGACGGTCTTGCGAGGCTCGGGATCATTAGCGGACCGAGCTCCTACTCGCAGAGCTGGGATATCACGGCCCTCAAAGGAGGAGCCAATGCTAATCAATTGCACGTGGGATGGAAACATCGAGGCTAGTAAACGCATCCAAGGACCAATGACGGATAGCGGTTGATAGTCTTCGAAGAAAATGTTCGTTACGTCGGAGGATGATTCGCTAGAAGGTGAGCCACCTCGTCCATTGTCTGGAGGGCGCTGGGAGGAGGAAGGATATGATTCATAAATAGTTTGAGGAAGGTCATGGATGAGAGGGGCATGTGCTGTTTGCAGCGATTTTGGGAGCAAACCAAGGAGAGAGGGGACCTGCACAAAGGGTTCACTCAGTAAAAAAGCTCAATGTATTCACTTTGAAAAGAGAGTACAGTTTCAAATATTTATAGGCTACACACCACATCCTTGGCAAGTCTGATATCTACCCACTTGTCCGTCGAGGCCCAGACATCTAGGAATAGAATATTAGAAGCCTCGACAAGTGCCGTGACTTCATCTGCCGTCTGTAATCTAAATCGTAGGACGATATCATCGCCGTATCGTGCTCGCAAGGACGTGGGGGCGGAATATAGAGGATACTGATGCTTATTTCCCCCTCTGTGGTTGCGCTGTTGCGGTGGAACACCCCATAGCCTTTCTATCACGGAATTGCGCAGTCTCGTCCATAACCCAAGAGGAGCCTGAGGTTGTGATTGTGCGAAAAGGGTGACCGGCTCCGCAGGATGGGCGGGATAGTTATTTGTAGAGAATGACGGGATGGCAGATATGGTGTTTGCTACAGCTAGAATAGCCAGCAACGTGCCATGGGTGAATTGACGCATGGCCACAGCCGCTAATCAGCGCAGATGAAGTCCCTCGGTTACAACATGGAGGCAAAGAAGGGGATGCGATGGTGAAGAATCAGATTGAAGGTGGCGAAATCTCGTCGATAGAAGAGACAACGGCGATTGTGGTCTGGACTGTGTTTCTGGCTGCCTGGTGCTGGGATACTGAGCCAACCCGCTTGGGTTGATGTTGAAAATTGCCAAGTTCGGACGTCATTGGTCCAGTTTGGTGCTTGACATTCCGCTGTAGTCTACCGACGTTCCTCCCGACAATCTTTTTCCCCTTCCTCCTTTTCCTGAGGGAAGACTTCCAGGATTATATTCACCCCCTAAGCCTTATGACAACTGATCCAAAGGCCCTGTCTTATCGTGAATCTGAGATACCTCGCCAAGCTCATTGCCTCTACCAGCCCATGTATCTTACTTCGCACCGTTTCCGCGATTCTTGAGCGAATCGTTCATCGCCAACCTAAGTTTGCTCCTTGTCATTGTTTCCCTGCTGGCGCTTTGAGGGGTCGATCATGTTCATGGTCCCCCTGTAGTTCGCCCTGGGCACACATTTCGCAAGCTCTTGCTACTATCGGACTCAATACACACGGGATTTTAACGGCAAGGATTTATTTTGAATGTGCCTCCGTCATATTGAGTTGGACCCTAATTCCATGATCGATGCGTCCACTCTGATACGCAGAAAGGGATTCGTCTGGCTTGAATAATGTATTCATCATGTTGAAGTTACCAATCATCCCTCCGCTATAGTGCCATTTTGTATGTCAACGCTATATCCATTCCAATGCCTAAAATGTCAATTTAACCAAGCGAATATTAGCCTGCTACCGAGATCTTCGTACTGAAAGTTTCGTCACCAAAAATGAGTGAAAAATTATATTTATACCTATCCCTGGCTTGAACGCCAAATCTTGTGAACTCGCCAATATCTTTCGCCATAAAACATTGTTGTTTCGGTCGTCTGCCATGGCCAATGGTTTGCAATATGAAACTGTGCTCAGTCAATTCAACTAGAGGTTTAAGTGATACCTACACGAACTTCAGCATAGATTTCGCGGACAGCTTGGTTTTGGCCATTAGCAGTGCCATCAACCCAAGATATTGCCTCTATTGTTACCGTCAATCCCGGACCAATGAGGCGGAATTGCCCTTGAGTTCAATCATCATCAACCGTGCCCTCTGTGGACGTTACACTGTTGTCCATCTCAGCGCTCTTTGGCGATGCCGTGTAGTGCCACATGGGCCAAAATACAACAGGGGATAATAATCAAAAATTTAATAAACGGGAAGCTTTATTAAAACTGTGGTTATTTGAGTTTGATGGCTGATATGTATGAACCAATCATTAAATATCTCGACCGCATGGTGATAAATACAGAGTTTACACTCAGCATTGACATCCCTAGCTCGGGCGGCAAGAAGTTCACATACCAATATCTTCTGCAGCCACAGTGACCTGCTTGAATTATGCAGATCAAGAATCTGCCTGTTTTCTAAGCGCCAGTAATATTGCTCTTCGGTCGAACTTACGTACAGTTGTAACATGGATTTCGGCTTGGGTGCAACTTCGCTTGTAAAGAGGATATATATATATATGCCTTTGACATGTACTGTATGGGCTGCATGTGCCCTCCCGTTAAGCGTTTAGATTGAAGGGACTGATACACGTATTGTAGGGAAGCGGAAAATATTATGCAATAATGATAGGTAGCAGCACATGGCAGGTTTACTGTTCCTCAGGGCAGGGTGAGGTTTTGAGGACGAACGATGAGGGCCTCTCGGGGAAGCTTTGGCCTATGGGAGCTAAAAATAGAGTCACCAATCAGCGGTACGCTAAAAATAGGTTAACTTTAAAAACGCGTGGAACATTCCGTTGAAGAAGAGACGAGAAATGACGACTGGCGGAACTTTCACTTTGATGCGTAGATTCCTCCCGAGGTCTGCACCAGCATGCTTAATACGTACTACAGACCGTAGCCAATCAAACACAGCATCTAGTCGGAGGTTTTAGGAGAAAAGAAGGAGTCGGGAGCTGGTTTTCCAATCATGACCTGAATAAACCAGTGCAGTGGGACATCAATAGCAGAGGTGCCCTGAATGGCCGGTGATAGCACGAGAAATACAGCACCTTGCTCTAACTGCTTGCAGAACGTGCCATCCAATGATATCATGCAATGGGCCAACTGTCAAGTCAATGGCTCGATATCAGAGCCACTTTTGTTTTGTTTGAATACAGAATTTGATATTTCCTTTTTTTTTCAATCATCCATCACATCCTGCTGCTTCATGTTGTCTTCAAGCTTTCCCAGACAACAGTTGAATCCGTTATTTTTAGCAATCAATCTGCTGTGGATTGGCGTGCACTAAAAACCGCGATCACAGCTTAGGTTAACTCTTCTTGGGCCGCTTGGCTTGAGGATACGAAGTGAACAGCACTTGTTAGCTGCATTTTCTTCGTGGTAGCCGTGATGATTTGGTCGAAATAGCGAGATTCTTCGTGCGGGGTTTCTCAGCTTTGGGAAGCAATATTGCAGGGTATTGGCTTGCCAAAAGAGCTAGTTGTTAAGATGAACTAACTGTGCAGTAGTTGGAGGTTTATTTGCAGCGTGTGACATTTTCCTTCAAGAAGCAGCAGGGCGGGCTAACGCCTGTCAATGCGGCCCCTGGATTGTGCATCCTGTCTGTTGTCTGTTTCTATTTCCGTGTAGTTGAGCTTCCCCTGCATTTGGCTCCTCTCTGCCCTGGATGGATTAAAAGATGGCCTCACGCCCGCCTTCGAGCTTGTCTGCCCAATATTCCTCCGCTTGAATCGCACGTTCTACTCTCATGATATATTCCAGATAGTTAGATGTGAGCTTACATTTCCATAACGAAGTATTTCAATCTTCCCTTCTTTCATCCCAGTAACCACATCCAAAATGGGTGTCCTCCGCCTTGCAAATCCCACCACATACATCTCCGACTCTCGGCCCCGCCTCATAACCACATCCATGATCTCCCAACCCCTAAGTCCCGATCTTGACTCAAACTTCGGCGATGGAGCCCTCCCTACCACCGTCCTCCCCGCTCTAGAGTACATCTCCAACAAGCTGGGCGCCTGCACTCACCTCACTATCCTCGTCGGCTGCGGCACACCTCTCCCATTCGCCCACCAGCCCGAGCTCACTCTCACTCCTATCGCTCCATTAGATCAGCAGACATGGCGGACACTCCACCGCATTGTCCAAAAGGCTACGAAGAAATTCTCTCTCGGCCCTGTCTGGTCCAATGCCCTCCAGCGCAGCCAACAACGCCAGTCCCTGAATGAGAACTGCAACGAGTATCTCTTCCGCCAATCTATCTTACAGAATGACGTCCTCTTTAGCCAGGAGGGTCTGACACTCCTGAGCATCGATCGCCTCTACACCATCAAGTGCAGACTGCATGCGTACTCGCACGGCGCTGCGCGTAAGAATGGCATCCCCGATCATCTTTACATACAATCCTGCGTTAAGTTGCTGAGGCAGACTGTCGCAGACTACATGGGACGACCATTCAGCTTGGCCTTCTTCAACAGGATCTACGAGGACTTGGCAGTCCCCGAGCACCTGCTCGTCGAGGTTGCCAACGAGTATCAGGCCAAGTACGGCCGCACTGGCATTGTTGTCGCACAGAAGAAGCCTTCGCCCGCTGATCCACCCAAGAAACAACAACAGACACGACCACCTCAAAAGAAGCGGAAGAACGCCGATGGGATCAAGAGACTGGCGCCGAGAACTCCACTGAGCGCATCGGATGTCACGCCCATCACGCAAGGCGAGTGGCAAATGCTGCTCAACAGCCAAGCGCTGCCGACGAACAGCAATATTACGCTTCACGTCCCTTTTCCCGTGAAGCCGGTCGCCGCGTGAATGGCATGACGGTGTGTCGAGGCCTTAGGACCTTGGCATTGAGTAATATAAATCAAACGAAACTTGAAAGCTCGGCAAACCGACTCAACCTCCACCTAACAAGCGTCAATTCTCGGCTGCCATCTCCCCTTGAATCACTGCTTCCTTGGATATTTATTATTGATTGGAAGCTTCTGTGCTCATACGGATTGGTAGATCACCTCGAAATAGAGCGAGCTGGAAGAAATATCCTGCATCTATGTTTCGACAAGAGGAAAACAGCTGCGGGAGTTCGAGTTCCTATCCGATGCAAGCCGCATCTGTAATTGCGCAAGGCACGTTCCAGCGCTATCAATAATTCGTAATCAAAATTGATGACGAATTTTAGTCCGGGAGTCACAGGACCAGGGCTGTTGCGCTTCAGGGTGGACAGGCAGTGGGCTGTGGCCCTGTGGGTGAAATTAATGAGTGGGGTTGGAGAATGAAGGGGCACAGAGGAAACAAAAAGAGTTTGGATAGATGGCTGAAATCATGGGCGACCAGCTCTACCGGAGACAAGAAGGGGATCTGATATGACATGACAGAATAAAGAAGATATTGCATTACAATATACTGTATATAAAATATCAAGAACAGTGAAAACATGCAACATACTTAGCTATATTACCAAGTTCTCCTCTGTAAAAATACGTTCACTAGAAATCAGTCAACTCCATTAATGGACGACTCTGGACTCATACTCCGTCCACAACTACAGGACAGTACAATTATCTAGCTAGTAGTTAGTTAGGCGCCAAGCTGCTAAGCTTTCTTTAACTCCGCTCTCGCCTGCGCCAAAAGGTAGTTAGCTACTCGAGTCTTCAAGGGAAGTGGGCAACATGAATAGTAACAACTAATCATAGTTAATCATTATTACAACAATTACAATAGTAAGTTAATTAACCTGGGGACTAGAAAGTGGAAACAGAGTGGAGTTGACTAAGGCATGTCTGAAAATGGCCACCAGAATGAATTCCCAGCAGCTAACTCGAAGCCGAGTAAAATCTCTAGCTAGGCTAGCGATGAGCTAAGTTAATATCCTAACTACTTTCCAGGGTCCGCATAGAGAGTTCTTGTAACTATGTCATTGACTTTCAAAAGTTGATTTCTGTCCCCGCCCGCGCTCCCCAACCGCCGAAACATAAGAAGGAATACAAGAAAAAATTTTGAAAACTTGACACATAGTTATACATGCCCCACCGCACACGGAGTCAACTTCGTGCCCGGAGAGAGAATGAAAAATTTTATATTAGAAGCTGAGCTTCTTCCGTTTGGAGAACGCTGAGAAACGAAAGAGAAATAGAAAAAAGGCGCAATTGTCAATCAGTATTACCAGCATTTTGCAAACTCCATCTATCACAATTGGCATCAGGAAAAGCTGACTTGGCACTTCCCGCTTTGCACAGAGAAGGAGAAAGCTTGACAATAGCAAATAAGTATCCTGGTTCATTCGACTGCAGTTTTCTCCTAATTCCCATTACCATTGGCCCTCCAAACAAATTAGAATAAGACCTTGTTTCTGGCAACTGAATTTCTTGTTTTATTTTGGTTTCTACTTCCGCTTTAGTGGTAAGTTGTTTACACTATTCTACTCTACCTTCAACATGTAAAAAACTTTTCAATAAACATTTCACTAAAAGAACACCGCCATAGCTATATATAAGCTTCTCCGTCCCTCACCTCTCTCTTGACGCAGCATTATTTAGTACAGAAGACAAGGATGGAGCCCACGGCTGCTACTTCAAGAGCTGACATCCTATCGTCCAGATCATCTCCTTTGCCCTGCGTAGTAGGCCAAGAACATGAGCATGAGCGGGGCAATGAGGTGGGATATGGTGAAGCTGAAGCGGAACCAGAACTGGAGGAAGATGACGACAATGTGAAATCCCTCAAGCGTAGCCTCCTCCGCAAGGCGAGGAGGTCGCATAACCGCGTACCGGGTCTGCGGAAGATTCCACTCCCGGCGTTGGGTATAATTTTGCTCGTTGCGGTGGTTAATGCGGTTGTATGGGTGGCCGCGGGAATTGTGTTGGTATGTCCTCTACCCCTTTTGTTCTTCTATTTTATGAATAAATAAAAATGAAAGGGGGATTAGTGCTTGTTTGAGAAAATGAGATAGGTTAACATTTTGGTGCTTCCTTTGAAAATGTACATGTAGAGGTTTCATCCGTAAGTGCTACGCCATGTTTCCCCTTATATCCCTAGTTCTGCGAACGATACACCATCTAGGGTTGGGCAAGCTCAAGACAAACAAAGCTGGGAACGAGCGAATGAAAACACTCCGAAAAATTGTGTTGAATGCCAAGTGCTGATATCATGGCCATTAATTCATAGATCTCTCATATCCACAGCTGTTCTCTCCTACACGCTAGGCTTAAGACATGCGCTTGACGCAGATCACATCTCGGTATGTTCAATATCTCAGTAGTGATGTTGGCATATACGCATACTTACATACATCTAATTATTCTGCTCAATTACCTAGGCCATTGACCTTATGACTCGAAGACTTCTAGCAACTGGTCAACAGGCAGTCACTGTTGGGACTTTCTTCTCTCTGGGACACTCTACGTGAGGTTTTCCTGACATATTTTGGTATGGCATTGCCATATCCCATATAAGCAAGCTAACAGTCGCCATATAGCATCGTTATTGTTACATCCATCGTCGTCGCTGCGACCGCCGCCGCCGTGTCCTCCAAATTCGACAGATACAGCAGAATCGGCGGCATTATTGGGAGCTCTGTCAGCTCTGCATTTCTGATTCTGCTCGGTATCATGAATGCGTACATTCTGTATAAGCTTGTTCAGCAGATGAAAAAAGCTCTTCACCTGAGGGAAGGGGAGGAGGATCAGGTGTGGAAGGTTGAGGGAGGAGGCGTGTTGTTTAAAGTGTTGAAAAAAATGTTCAAGCTCATTGATCGGTGAGTTTTGAATAGCCCCTTTTACTCTTCCATATTCTGACCCGTTATTCTAACGGGCAATTCTTTAGGCCGTGGAAAATGTATCCGCTGGGAGTTCTTTTCGGCCTTGGCTTCGATACTTCGTCTGAGATTGCGCTTTTAGGAATCTCGTCAATCCAAGCTACACGCGGGACTGATTTGTGGGTAATTCTGATCTTCCCGATTCTTTTCACAGGTAAGATCGCCATCATTGTCATCTACATCCACAACAAAAAATTACTAACTGTAACATTCCTCCCACTGTTTAGCCGGAATGTGCCTCATCGACACCATAGATGGCGCCCTAATGCTATCCCTCTACGTCCAACCAGCGCAAAATTTTCTCCCACCAAAACCCTCCTCCGACTCTTCCATAACCACCTTCACCATCCCGTCTTCTTCCCCGGAGCAACCACAAAACCCTAGCCGCACGGTAGCTACCAACCCAAGCCGCAACCCACGTAACCCAATCGCATTCCTCTATTACTCTATTGTCTTGACGTCTCTTACCGTGATGGTGGCTATAGTTATCGGCGTCCTACAACTGCTGACATTGATCCTTAACGTGTCAGAGGCGACAGGAAAGTTCTGGGAAGGCGTAGAGATTGCGGGTGACAATTATGATGTTATTGGCGGGTCGATTTGCGGATGCTTTATCTTATTTGGCGGGCTGAGCGTGCTGGTGTATCCTTATTGGAGGCGTTGGGTAGCTCAGCGGCATGAACGGCAGGGACACCGGATGCATGGGACTTTAGAAGAGGGAAGAGGGGACGATGTAGGGGTCGAGACGGGTCACGATATTGCTACAACTACTTCTACAATCCCCGGAGGAAGCTTGAAGGGGGTTGGTGAAGACGCCAGTAAGGTAGGAGCGGGACGGGTGTCAGTCGAGGAGCGACAAATTGGTTGATCATAGGGACAACCTAACGTGGAGGATGGGTAAGATTTTGAAGGCAAACAGCTGAATGAGGTTATATATGGACAGTATACATTATGTATATCCTGATAGATACGATGTATATAGATGGGATGAGCGTCAAAAGCTAGATGGGGAAAGCACCAACAAACGACGTCATCGATGCCAAGGGAAATACAACGACGTTCTTATGTCAGCAGCCCAGGTTCTCCTCTTTCAGATACGAATTCCGGAAGGAAAATCGCCCACCCTCGAGTTTGGCTGTGTTTACCAGTGGGATGGATGCTTTAGGGCTTCTGGAATGATGTCTATCCATCTTATGGATACATAGCTTTATATATGCGCGGGTTCCTTCGGCTGGTCTGCCAACGATGCGGCAGCTCCGAATACCAGCTATCCTGGACCCCCGCCCAACTGCTTTCAAGCCTGTTTCGATCAATAAACTGATTAAAATTTGATACCCATAGGTTATCTGTATGTACCATGGGCATTTTGCTCATCTTTATATTTCTTTCTACTTGTCAATACTACTGTTCCGTTCTATTTTCTGCCGCCACATGCGTGGCCGCTTCATGTCACTCTCAGGAGCAAACCCACACACCACTACGGCAAATGGATACATAAGATTGTATCTACATGCGTCATGATGACTACTAAAACCCAATCCAAAACATCTGGCACCTTGGCCAAAACAATCGACCTCACCGGGCTTCCGTCCATATATGTCTTGCCCACCCACTTGGATCTGGACCAGCTGCATGAAGTGGAAGAAACGCTGGAAACATGTGGTGCTACGCTCACCTACGATATCTCAGAAGCTGAGCTAGTCATTGGCAAAGTGTCGCAGAAGAGACGTGCTGCGTTTGAGCTTCGATCTAGGGGACTATTGACTGAGGAAGTTTCGGCGCCTACGATTGTTACCACTGCTGCGTCGGAAGCAGGCCCGTCAGCGAAACGGCGGCGGGTTATGGGCGTAAGGGACGTGCATGAACATGTGCAAGTGCCACTGGCTCAAGAGCCTGTTGTTGTCGATCTGAGTATGGAGTCGGAGGATGAGAATGTGGATGCAGACGAAGGGCCTGGGTCACGCCCTAAACGGATGCTTACACCGCCAAAATCACAGGCTGATAGCTTATTGACTCCAAAGGTCAAGGACGGTATCATAGTTTTGAAATTTTCTTGGCTGGACGAGTCCCTTAAAGCAGGACACGCCGTACCACTGGCTCCATATATTGTTTACCATGCGCGCAAAGTAGCTCCGCCGGACAGTATCTCAGTCGATGGAACTGCTTCGAACGTTACTTCTATAGCAGTTAGCCCGCGCTCTCCACTCATGCCGAGAGAGAGCCCGTCGAGGGCAATTTTGGAGCGGGCAAAAGCAGATGCCGCATCGTTACCAGCCCCAAGCCATTTTTCTCCTAGCACTACCAGATCTCGTCGGGCTAGAGTTCACCATGGCCCTCCTGCTCCAAAGGAGCCACCCAGGCTTCTCCGCGAAACCACTGAAGAACATGAAGCTACAGAGGCCGGGCCTCCAACCCCTGCCTGGGTTCGCGACAAGCTTATATATGCCTGCCAGAGATCTGCCTTCCTTCATCCTCCAAATGAAACGTTCATAAACCAGCTCAGCAAGATCAAAAAAATACGTGAGCTAAACCTAGATGAAATCGGAGTCCGCGCATATAGCACAGCAATTGCCTCTGTTGCCGCGTATCCTTACAAACTCCAATCACCAAAAGAAGTCTCCACACTACCAGGCTGCGAATCCAAAATTGCTATACTCTTCTCAGAATTTAACCAAAGCAGCGATGGCACGCTCGAATCGGCCAGCCAACTGGACACAGACCCGGTCCTCAGCGTCCTCAACCAGTTTTACAACATCTGGGGCGTCGGCGCCAAAACAGCCCGCGATTTTTACTACCACTACCATTGGCGAAGCATCGATGACATTATCGAACAGGGCTGGAACACGCTTTCCCGCGTTCAGCAGATTGGTATCAAATACTTTGACGAATTCATGGCTGGCATCCCACGCAGCGAAGTCGAGTCAATCGCCGACATTGTCCTACAGCACGCCAAACAGGTCCGGCCACACTCGCAAGAGGACTACGACGGCAAAGGCATTGAATGCATCATTGTCGGCGGCTACAGGCGTGGCAAGGAATTCAGCGGCGACGTTGATCTCATTCTCTCCCACCGCGACGAGAGAGTGACACACAACCTCGTCTACGATGTCGTTGCCAGTCTCGAGAAGGAAGGCTGGATTACCCACACGCTCGCCTTGCATCTTACCACTTCGTATCGGGAGCAGCAGACGGCGCCTTACCGTGGCGATACAGGCGGCAAGCCGCGTTTTGATTCTCTAGATAAAGCATTGGTCGTTTGGCAAAATCCCCATTTCGAAGCTAGGAAAGGCGAAGACGGCAATGTTGAAAATGAGGAGCGGAACCAAAACCCGCACCGTCGCGTGGACATAATCATCTCTCCCTGGCGCACAGTCGGCTGCGCCATTGTCGGTTGGACAGGCGAGACAACGTTTGAGCGCGACTTGCGCCGCTACGTGAAGAAGGTACATAATTGGAAATTCGACTCGAGTGGGGTACGCTCGCGTAGTACCGGAGGCCAGGTTATTGATTTGGAGAGTAAGGGGAGCACGTGGCAGGAGAGAGAGAGATTGGTTTTGGAGGGGATAGGGGTAGGGTGGAGGCCACCGGAGGAGAGGTGCACGAGGTAGCGACGAGCAAGAATATATATTTTTTCACGTTTAGACTAATGGGGGTTGTGTTATATTTTATTCGGAGGGATGACCAGTGGATTTTTACCCTACTTCTTTGGACCATTTATTTTCTTCATGCTGTATTTATTTCCCCTTTTGCTTGTAAATATTTCTACCCCTTCTCGTCGTCCTCCTAGGTTTGACTGCATATCTATCTAGAGTGTTTATCCATGCTTGGCTATGCGTGTATTGTACATACGAAGCAGTCTAGCTAAATTATGATGATGGAATGAACAAGCCTAATGAATCCGATGAAAAGATCGATTCTGATCGTACACAGGAGACAGTGACTTTTCCACCAACGTACTGATTGTCTCATGCCTGTCAGGGCGGGGAAATCCTCGAACTACCGTTTTCATCAAACGTACGCCGACCGATCCGACTAGAGAGCGGCTTTTTAGGGCAACAAAATGAAACCAAGCGAGCCATGTGGCAAATCAGGAAGGTGACAATGGCAACCTTTGTTATTCTCACACCGGAAATCATGGCATGCGTAGACCTAAGAGTCAACATCTCTGGCAAAAGAAGAGAGCCGCCGCCAAAATTGGGCCACTTATCGGAGAAGCTGATACTGTAGATAGGCCTAATTAAAAAAGGAAGCAAAAAAAAGGATGGAAACGGAAAAATGGGAATAAATAGCTGGATATTATTGAAAACCCGCTAGAATAGAAAGAAACATGTCATGAACGAGCACCTCCAAAATAGTCGTGGCAACAATAGTTCGAGCCGAATAGAAAAATAGAGTAGAGGTCGAGAAGGCAGTAAGGGACTGAAAGGTAGAAGATAAAGGAATTTCGACAAGAATAGGAAAGGGGGAATGAATAAATTGAATAAACATCCTGGAGTCCCTCATACAAGACGCTGAATACATTGCCCCCTATTTCTTGCAAAATCGAAGCAAGAACAGTAGCAAAAAAAGTAAGTCGAAAAGGCAAAAAAAAAAAAAAAAAATTCAACGAAAAGATTCGAAATACAATAGGAAAGAGCAAACAGATCAAATATCAACAGGCCTCGAGCTTGCCATCTCCCCATACCTCCCTCTGGATCTAGTAGTATCATAAGCATTAACAACTCTCATCTGTCCACCTTCATCCGCCTGACTAAAGGCATAACCCCTCTGTTTCCGATTCCGCTGCACCTGCCTAACTTTGCGGATTGCTTTCTGGAACTGCTCCATCCGGGGCCTGTAGTCTTGCACGTTGTATTTCTGAATCTCTTGCACATGATGGTACGCCTGCGGGAAATACATGCGCTTCATGTACTTCCAGGCGAAATCGCGCACGAGACATACGGCTGGTAGCACGACGGCCATGAGCCAGAAGACCGGCGATGGGAAGAGGTTAGGAATGATGCCTTCGTATTCCGTCGAGAAGCCGACGCCGATTCTCGGCGCGGAGAAGCCGTAGGCGGGCAGGAAGCCAAGCCAGATTAAAAAGGAGCCGGGGATAGCGATGAATGTGTATTTGGTCCATATATTGGTGACGAGCGCGGCTTTCCCGAGAACGGTAGCGAGGACGGCGGTATAAAGTGCCGTTCCCCAGAACCAGTGGCCGGCCATTGTGCCGTTTGCTAGAGGGAGATCCCAAAGGAAAATCGCCTGGGAGAGAAAGTAAGCGATGAGAGAGTGGTAGAATCCGTTGCCGACCCAGGACCAGAAGCTGTGCATTTTGAAAAATACACCTTTCTGGCCTAACTGGTAGAGTTGCGGGTATCTGTCTAGCAGGCGAGCCGAGATGAATTGGTCGAAAATCCCCATGGCGAAGGGGGGAAGGACGGTAAAAAAGACGTTATAGAATGATAGCGTCCAAGATTCGTAAATAACCTGACCGGAAAAGGAGTTTTGAAAAGAGTACTACATTGATCATGTTAGCCAAAGCCGAAAGACTTCGAGATATACACGTAAAGGAGAAGAAACATACCCAGAATTGAGTCATGTATAGCGCAATATTCTTATAGAACGAATAGAGAATGACTTTGCTGATACGCTGATAACTCCACGCACCGTGAACAAGAAGCAACTTCCGAAGGAAGCGGAATTGGGCGATTGAGACATCGGCGCTGCGGGCTGCCTGGAGACCTTCAACGCCACTAATGCCGACACCCACGTGGGCAGCTTGGATCATGGAAACGTCGTTCGCGCCGTCTCCAACGGCAAGTAGCAATGCCTTGAGATGCCGTTTGACAAGCTTGACGACAAGTGCCTTTTGAAGGGGAGATACACGACTTTATTACAGAGTTAGTTTGTGGGTTAGTAATTATGAAGGAGGTTAGAAGACAACATACCAACAAATGACGGCTTTGCACATAACAGCCAAATCCAAAAATATCTTCTCCATATCCTTCTCCAGAGCAAACGTTAGGGATTTACCGTCAATGATAAGCGCCAAAGTCTCGCTGTCCGGGGAACCGGCCTGGCTTTGAACCTGCTGTAACTTTTTCGACAAGTTCTCTCTTGTAGCTGGGGCCGACTCCTCGTTGACAATCAACAAAGCCATGTCCTCTGAAATCAACTTGCAGCTCATGCCGATGTTGATAGCAGTTTCTTGTCGGTCGCCAGTCAAAACCCAAACTTTGATGCCCGCAGTTTGCAATGTGTGGATTGTATCCGGAACACCTTCTTGAAGCTTATCCTCGATAGCTGTTGCGCCAAGAAGGAAAAAGTCTTTCTCGATGATCTCAGCCGCTTTGTCAAGTTCCTCGGCTCGGTTCCCACTTACTGTTGTTGCTGCTTTGTCGAATATCTGGTGCCACTGATAGAATTCCTCATCAGGTATTTCCCTCATAGCGAGACACAACGTCCGGAGACCATCGGAGGCGTATTCTTCGAGATGCTGAAGGGTAATATCGACAATCGGATTATCCTCGTGCAACCGTTCCAGGATCACAGTATCGGCTCCCTTGCAGTAAATCCTGATTTTGCCGTCAGGACATCTAAAAATAGTAGACATGCGTTTTCTCGTCGAGTTAAACTCGCAAACTGCAAGTAATTCAAACTCCTGCTCTTGACCGTTCGCAGTCATGATAACGGACTTGGGCCGCCGGTTCGTGAATCGATAGCCCATCATAACGGCACCTTCGACTAGCGCTCCTTCATCGGGAGAGGCAGCCTGGTACTTGATAACATCAGGCTTTTCTTCCTTCCTCTCTGGAATGACAGTGTGGCAAGTAGCTAAAAGAGTAAGAAAGTGGTGGATTGCCATCTGGGTCGGATGCGACTTCAAATTCTCGTTCAGTTGTTTAAAGTCATACATTCCCATATCTGAGTCGTCGCCGTCCATCATTTTTCTGTCCTCTGGTACAACTTCGGCATACTGAATCCCGCCGATAGAGCACTGCTTGAACTCCATCATGTTGCACGTCAAGGTGCCCGTTTTGTCAGAAAAGATGTACTCGATTTGGCCTAACTCTTCGACCAAAGAAGAGGTACGACACGTGGCAGATGTATCGGTCTTGTCATAGTAAATATCTAGATCGGAGTTTATGAGGAATGCATGACAATACTTGACTATTTCTATAGTCACGAAAAGAGATATGGGGACGAGATTAGAGTAGAGGACCCAATATGTGAAAATGTCAGAGAAAAACTGTTGGGCCGCATTGACATTTCCGATGTGTAGGTAGGTGAGCTCGTCAGCAGATTTCATCCGAATAACTAGGTGTCCTATCGAGCTGATCAAGCTAAGAACAAGCAAAACGCCGACAAGCATAAGAATTTGCATGTTTACCATGCGTTCGACAGCGGTTCGCTTGATTGGTGTTGCAGTTGCGTTCCTCATCAGTTTCGTCTCATGGCCGGTGAAAACAACGAGACCATGGATCCAGGGGGTATTACGCAAAGTAGCACCACGGAGGAGAAGTTGATCAGGGTTGAGCGGTAACTCCTTTTCTCCACCACCAGCTTGCAATGTCAATGTCGCCTCGTAGGTATAAAGGCTGGAATTTGGTTGTTCGGATCTGACTCTCCCAGTGAGTCTACTGAGTTGGCTGGAACTAACAAGGTCGGCCGTTTCTGGGATTGCTTGTTTGATTTTGAGATTCGTTTCGCCATCTAAGTTTGCAGTTTCGATATAACAGAGACCTTCCGGCTCGGAACTTGCCAGGAGGACCAGGTCGGCGGGGAAAGGCTGTTCTGACTCGACCCTGACGATATCACCGATTGCCACATTGACCCATTTGGTATCCTCAAACCCGGAGCCCTTGAGTACCTGCGCCCTCGAGTAATTAAGGGATTTATCCGAAGACTTCCGTTTCCAATCTTCAACTAGTTCTTTTATAGCTGACACTAGAAGCACAACAGCGAGAGGCGCGATGGTGGTATATCGATTAGTCGGCGAAATATTGGGAATTTGCTGGAGGATGGCGGTAAACAAGAAGAACAAGTTCGCGTATTTGGAGAATTGTTCGAATAGGAATTTCGGTAGGAAGGTGAACACATTGTACTTGGCGGTTGATATATGGTTGTCGACATATTTATTTGCCGCATTGGCCGGGGAATTATTGAATAGGATGACACGAGGGCCCAACGTTGACGGATCGATCTTGCGCCTCCCAAACCCAAATTTGAAATCCCCAGCACTGAATTTCTTCTTCGGAGCTCTTGGAGCTGCTCTATCATCGTCTGTCCCTACGGTGTCCACCCTAGCCGGTCTGGCTCCCGTTTCGGTCAACGGCAAGTCCATTTCTGAGTACTGCGGCCCCATGCCTAGCATACTTTTTGCTTTCCCCATCAATCCGCCGCCCAGGCTCAATATACTGTTCCGATCCCGCGCCCGAGCATCTCTCACGGGCATCGCACCGTCCAAGTCATTTTGATCATTATAGTAACCTTGCGCTGATCGCGCATCGTCAAAGTCGTTTAAGTCATCTGAATATCGCTGGTAGTTGTGCAAATCTGCGGTCTGCGAGTAGGTTCGATATGCTTCCCCGTCTTCGAAGAGAGGGCCTGTTCCAGGTCCAGCTCCCGGCCGCGATCCAGCAGCCTGTGCTGGCTGACCACCTCCAACGAATGCATCGTATGATACTGATGGCCTTGGCTGGGGTGTATCAGAATCTTGGATATCGAATTGTTGCAGGAGGTGGTCGTCGGTCACGGGAGGGCGCTGGCCAGTGTTATACGTAGAGGCCGTGTCTTCGAGCTGTACGAGATTACCATTGTTTCCAGGGGGCGGACCGTAGCCCGGTGGCCTGCCACTGGTCATATCGCAGCAAGTAGCGGCGAAATCACCGTGAGAGAGTTGCGTTGTGGTGGGGAAGAAGCATTGATTAACAATGGCCGAAGAAATAAAGGATGGTAGGTTCAGGCCGTGTTGGATGTATTTGGGGCAGCAAGGAAGGGTCGTCTGCTCCGCAGGCTTATTCTATAAGTTCTAGTCTTTTCCACGGTGAAATGCAAGAATAATTTAGCTGAAGAGCAAAAATCATCAAAGTCTGTTTCATAGCAGTGTCGTCGTCAACTGGATGAACCAGCGCGGGCTCCCATCGTTGGTTGTTTTCCGTCATCCGCTGAGGCTTAGAAAAGACTAACGAGCCTCAGCTACAGCCGCAGCAACGGTCGCCGCCGTATTACGCTTACCATACAAACATCAGCCAATAGAATCTGCTGTAAGTGCAGATTGGTATTGCTGTATGGTAAATCACTTACCCTAATGTTGGCTTAGTCAAACCTGAGAAATTTCGCTGCAAGTGAATAACATAAACACATTTGTGCCATGAATCGTTGGAACCTACGGAAATCTTTTGTGGACAAGGAATACTACTTGGTGGACAGCAAAATAATCCATTTGAACCAACTCATGGGGTGGGTAGGTTGCTGGTCCGCTGTGTGTGTTGGTTACAGATTGTCCTCCAGATCGTCCTCCAGAGATTCCGGTATTTTATGACAGTAAGTTATCAAATGTGCAAGGTTTGTTTCAGATCTTGTCGGACAATTGTTAACGTTACAAGCAGCGCAATGAACAGCGCAGGGTGGTTGTAGGGTGGGAGGATCAAGAAATAATATTAGTTCAAATTTCTTTCTGCTCACCAATTTTTGCTGGGTATTCCAACTCAGCGAAGTTAGAGGTTGAGATCATGATGGCTCATTCCTTTGTGTATCAGGATGGATGTTACATCCTTATCGAAATGCTCTATTTTTATGCAGTCCACTCCTCCAGCCCTGGGGGCCATCAGGCACCAAGTTAAAAGTCTCGTAAGTGCCCAGGCGCTAAAGGAAAACAAGCCAACAGGGAGGTACGCACCAAGTCTAGTGGCGGCTGAGTTCACAGCTGATGGCAACCTCCAGCCCCTGCAAATGGACACCATTATCACACACAAGGGTTCATTCACCATTATATAGATATGAAAAGGAGAGAGAAAAAAGGAATTAAGGCGGCATTGATTTATCTTTCATTAGCGGCGCTCGATTCTGCAGCACGCTGACGTGCCTGCTCCAGAATCTTCAGGTTCTCCTCCAGCTTCGTGGATATGAACTTGTTCATCTCCTTTATCTTGGCAAGTGCCACAGTCGAGCATGAAATCATACTTAATGGATCCCCCGGGGTCCCGTCTGGTTTTGTATAAAGAGCAATCTCGCCGGTCTTATCCAGAGCAACGATGAGGCTTCCTTCGCTCACAGCTTCCTCCTTCGAAGTTGCGTCTAGCACAATTATTCTGCCCTCATCGTACATATTGAACGTAGTGGAGAGGGGGAGTTTAGTCAGGTTCAAAGGTGACGGGACCCTTTCTTCTGGACGGTAGACGGTCACCCGCCCCTCGCGAACAACCGCTTCTGGTAGACGGAAGTGGAGCAAACCCGTCATGATGGCAAGACAGCAACTGTCAACCAGTCCACCGTCTGAGTCCACGACATGTACATCTGCCCGGACATGCCAACAGTTCTTCCCCGCCGCAATGCACAGCGATTCCGTGTCGAGCGCATTGGACCGCCGGATTATCCTGTCAAGGGTACGGACAAGCTGTGTTTCTAGCTCCGATTGTCTGTAGGAAAAAAAGGTTTTAGCAATGATGTAAACCAATTAATTGATACAGCGTTGGTAGATCCATTTAACGCACCTCCCCGTTTCGTAGGCAGGCGAAGCCATGTCGTTGAGTTCCACCGAAACTGTGAAAATCCCATCGTTCTCCCTCTCAGGGCGGGGCTTGGTGACCTCCGCAGATATGCGCACGACGATACTAGCATTCGTGTTAGTCACTAAATTAATAAGTATATTCTTCTTCCGTAGGCAAATATTGGAATATATAAAGTATCTCCGTCTCTGATGAGCAATCACAAAATAACCAAACGAACGAACCTAGTTTGCCCCAATTGCAGCTTGACATGTCCGTATTCATCCCCGAAGGAGACTGTCAGCGGGCGGAGTTGGTCCATAGCACGCCCATCGAGTCGCACATTGTTATGGAGAGCCTCCAGGATAAATGCGCGCTCGTTGCCCGAAATATCAGCTTCCTTCGGCATGCTCAGGCGTTCTTATCCAATATTCCATGGGTGGAGGACTGAGGTTGACTCTCGAAATTCCCCAAGCACACGACAAGAGCTCTTAATTGTCTTGATAACGAATACGGATAAACATTGATGCGAGAGTTGTGGTGTTGATTAAGCATTTTCATTTCTTGGCATTTATTGAGTCCCGTTGATCCTCCTCAAGCTCCTGTTCATGACAACCAACAAGCACGTCGGTGAAGACAATCACGTTTTGCTTTTTTTCTTCCATATTTTACATCAGTTTTAAGATTCATCACTGTCGCGAGATCCAACATGACCACAGGTATGTACGGCATCTATGTTGTCAACGAACTGAGTTGCTAATTCTCCGACAGCCCATAGACCAACCTTTGACCCGGTAAGTTCCCTCCTCCAACAATCAAGCTCAAAAAACTCACACTCCGGAATAGGCACGAGGCAAGGAGGCTCTAAGAGGTCCCGCATACCACCAGCGTCTTCTCCCGGCACATACATACCTGAAAACAAGGTATGGCAATCCCCACCTCCTATCCGTCCGGGACTCATTTCCCATGAATCCAAGCACCACTAACGCTTCATTAATAGACAACCCGGCCAAGGTGGCGATGCGGACGAGAAGCGCGATCTGAGAGCAGAGCTCCTGAAAGCCGAGGCCGCCCATTTTGCCAAGAAGGGTATTTCCCAAAATACCTCAGCATCTTCCGCGTCCTCTCCCCCTGCGATCGAGCCATCCGTACTAAAACGCCAGATTGAGAATGGGCCGAGTGAAGATGAGAACGGCGACATAGAGGATCCGGAAGCTAAGAGGCGGCGAATATTAGAGGAAACACGAGATATAGATGCGGATTCGGCGGGATCAGAGAGCGATAGTAGCGAAGAGGATAGGTATGTGACGCCACCGGTTGCTGCCTTGTAGGTGACTGTTGCTGATGGGATAAATAGTGATGATGACGAAGATGAAACTGCGGAGTTAATGCGAGAATTAGAAAAGATTAAAAAGGAACGAGCTGAGCAGAAGGCAAAAGAGGTTTGTACCGGTCATCCTGACAAGTTCTGATGAATAGGGTTACTAGAATCTACTGACACGGGACGGTTGTTAGGAACAAGAGCGAGAAGCTCAAGAACAGGAGAAACGCGAAGTCGATATCGCACGAGGCAACCCGCTACTCAATCCACAGGATTTCAATGTTAAACGGCGATGGGACGATGATGTTGTGTTTAAGAATCAAGCCCGTGGTACGGAGAACAGAGGCAAAAAGGAATTTGTTAACGTATGATGACCTGTTTCTCACATTTACACACAGCTCAAAGGAGAAATATGGCTGACCAACGATCCATTTCAGGATTTGTTACGTTCCGATTTCCATAAACGCTTCATGGTAATTATTTTCCAAACCCATAGTGTCGGAGTGCTTTGGTTCGCTAACATAGTATACTTTAGTCTAAATACGTGAGGTAACTTGGGTTTACATGGGTAACATTGGACTGTACTCAACTATACATATACCAAAGTAATACGACCGAAGCACCCCAATACGCATCTTCGCGCTCCTGGCCAGCGTAGGGCATTCTACATGGTAGATCACTGCACCGTCACACGACTGGAATTGGCAGCCCATCAGTCCCCAAGGTCATGTTTATCCGCATCTTTGAGTTTCTGAGACCGATCCGGCCGCGGAGTCCCTCTGTACTAGGCCCACCCAGCATGGTAGGCCTTGGATCATTCCGAGGACTATGAGCTCAGCTCAAACCTCCCGGGGATGGGGTGGGGCAATACAAAGACTATAGTAGTGAAGGGAATGGCAGATGACATAGCTCAGGTTAGAAGCGTGGGATATATATTGCTATTTCATAGATGCACAGCTATTACATGCCACGGGAATAAGGACTCTCGTTCCAATTGCCAACCTTGTGTTCCCTTCGCCTACAAACGTAATCACGTGATGAGGATAACTTTCACTCGTAAACATCAACCAATGTTCCGCCCTCCATCATTCCATTAAACACGTATCTAAAAATTTCTCTCTCTCCTTTACCATGGACCCTCAGCAGCCTACTTCCCGGGCTTTGCAAGGTCAGCATTCCCCCCTTTTCCATGAATTGGAGTTCCCCTCCATCCTCTCAATTGAAGGACACAAGAGCTAATTCCAGATGACGTATGGTCCACCCATCGGCAAATAGCCCGCATAAACACCAACATCGCGCAGCTGTTACAACGATTCGAGAATATCATGGCAACCGCAACGGTGAGATAATATACCAGATATGCCCTGCCTGAACATAGGGAGCGAGAGGGACATATCCTACAAATTTTTACAAATAATCATTGGTCGACTAACCAGGTGAACGAAACGCCAAAAAAAAAAAATTCAGGTCGATAATACAAGCTTCACATCCACAGCCATCGAAACTTATCAACTTGATGTCGAGTCTACTGCTCTTGTTCGTATTTACTCAGCCCCGTTTATCGTCGTCCTTTTCGTCAACTCCCGAAAAATACCGCCCAACTACGAAACAGAACAAATACCCCTGGCGAAAGCGCGCAAACTTGCTAATTTCTACTGCTTTTCCACTTGCTCCAGATTCGCGCCGCGGAAGATATCCTCTCGTTGACACGGACAATGAAGGAAGCATGGTTATTTGGCAAATTAGATACCCTGGGCGAAGACGAGAGGGATGTACAGAGGAGGGAGGGTCTGGAAAGGGATGCGCAAGCGGTCAAGAGTGCCATTGAAAACGGGGGCGTGTTATCAATGGAATAAGCTCCCACAAAACGGCCGGACGCGGCGTGTTTTGTTCCCTGCATTCTCAACAGCTTTCTCTTTTCCCCTAGTGTGAGCGGGACGTATTATCTGATCATGGTATTATTTTGGCTGCAGCGGAGTTAAGGTCGTTGTAATTTTTGCATTGGGTAGAGGGAAGGAATTGGCGTTGGGCAAATCTTTGTTTTCTATTTCAATTGAATCTTAACAAAATAATGATGTTTAGAAGTAATCATAAATCAGATCAATTCTACACATGAACCATTCAAATTCCCCCCTTAAAATATTATACTCCGTATCGTTGCGTTGTTCTACCCCTGTTCTACTCCTGTCTCTCAGAGCAGCTTCACGTTATCCCAAAAGGGTAATGAGCTCTCCACCCCGCACTACCACCAGAACCTATACAATCCCACCGCAAAACAATATCTACAACAACGCCACTACCAAAACAACAACAGCCTCGCCCATCCCCGCTCTCCTCGCCAATCTCGGTTCCGATCCCAAATCCCAACCGAGCCAACAAAAATGCCAACGCCCCCTCCCCCCACCGACGACGGAGAAACAATGCCACCAACCCCCTTCACC